>ML241537.1:0-26165 GCA_005239495.1 Nicotiana undulata | reverse complement strand
TTTCACCTCCATTAGAGAGTTCTAGGAGCTTCAAGAACCTGATCTTGACCCAAATTCAGTAGAGGTAAGTAAATTCTTTTCATTTATCTAGTTTCATACATGAATTAACAAAGAAATCAACTACTAAGTCTTGGAAAAATCTAGGTTTTCGGTTGTAAATGGGATTTTGGAAAATTAGTGAATTTCCCCTTTCTTAGCCATTGAATTCTTGAATAAATTATGTAATTACGATCCTTAGACTACGGGTAATTTAATCCTTCAAGAATTTTCAAAATCTGAAAGCGTGGGCCCGGGGTCAAAATTTCAAAAATCGTCAAGAATGTTAAATTTTAGGAATTCTTGCTAATTCTCCTTCTTGAACCTTAAATTGATTCAATTATGCTATGTTTGGCTAGTTGCGAGCCGTCGAGGGTAGTTTCAGAATTTTGGGCGCATCTTTTGATCCGGTCCTTGGTCTGAGGAATGCTTTCATCGAGGTGAGTCTCCTTTCTAACCTCGTAAGAGGGAATTGTCCCTCTAGGTAACCTTGTTTGCTATGTGATCTTGTTTTGTGGATAGGTACGCACCGAGTGAAGAGAGTCCGTACGTAGTGGCTATTACTTCTTCGTCCGGGTAGTTAGGACACAACATGCTCATTGTTTTCCTCTGTTGTAGCATAGATATGACTTGTATACTTGTGTGATTGGTATTGTTGTCTTTGAACGTGTGATACTTGGCTTGATTTAAGAGTGATAAGAGAGTCACGGCAGAGTGATGATTGATTATATTATGGGATCGGGCCGTACGCCACGGCAGAGTGATGATTGATTATATTATGGGATCGGGTCGTACGCCACGGCAGAGTGATGATTGATTATATTATGTGATCTGGTCGTACGCCACGACAGAGTGATGATTGATTATATTGTGGGATCAGGTCGTACGCCACGGCGAGATTGAGACTACCAGGGTGGGATCGGGTCGTACGCCACGGCGAGATTGAGACTACTAGGGTGGGATCGGGTCGTACGCCACAGCAAGATTGAGACTACCAGGGTGGGATCGGGTCGTACGCCACGGCGGATACCAAACTTGTTTGATTTGAGATTGTTATTTGATGTCGGATATTGATGTACTTGATTATTTGTTTTACTTGCCTACAGTTTTCTTTACATCCTGCTTACCTTATGACTGTTGGACCTTAGTGAGTATCGAGTCGACCTCTCGTCACTACTTCTTCGAGATTAGACGGGATACTCACTGGGTATATATTTATATATATGTACTCATGCTGCACTTTCTTTCCTTTTCTGTACTTGACTATATAGGTCCAGAGGCTGGTCCATTTGATTTTCAGGCCGGTGCAAGAGATTGATAGCGTGGTCATACTTCACGGTGAGCTGCTTTCTTGGCGAGTTCCTATCAGCACCCTGGAGTTTCTTTTGTTATGCTCTCTGTCTATTTGATTCAGACTGGGACCCTGTATATGTCGTATTCATTGTATATTCAGTAGTTGCCCATGACACTCGTGACACTAGTTCCTGGCACACACACGGTATATATTTTTGGGGTTTTGGGATGTATGTCTATGTGTATATTTTATTTCGGCCTTGTATCTTCTATGATTTTACCTTCACTCAAGGCTAGTATCATGTTAGTTGTTATAAACTGGTAACGATTGACTTGTTTGATCGAATGGGAAGGGTATCACTTAGTGAAAGTTATATCGGCTTGCCTAACCCCGCTGTTGGGCGCCATCACGACCTGAATTAGGATTTGGGTCGTGACATAATTAAAAACATTGCAATAATTAGATATACAGGAGGAAAGCTTGTCCTTTTTTATGGACCTATTGTTCACAGCAGATGACTTTCTATGTGCTACCGCCGAAATAATGGGAAAGAGCACTTATGGTATAAATTAGATGCTCTATTACAAATTACATAAAATCACAATCCAAAAAGCTGCCCACATCGACTTATCAACTTTCATACACACATGCACAACAATACAGAGCTATTGACTACAAGTAACTTTTCCATCCTACAATAGTAAGAAAAAAGGGGAATGGAGCAAACGTGTTAGATGGTTTGACTCCTAATATTTACAGATAAGGTTGTTCTACTTCAACAAATCTACTACCTAATGATTTCAGTAAGATAGAAAAAATAAGTTATAAACTCAAAGAAGAGTTGTAACTACCAAAAATTCTCAATAGAGGGTAAACAAACTTCTATTCAGCATAAAAGACCAGAGAAAGTACTAGCAAATGCAATATCCTAATTGCAAGTGTTCAAGGGAGGGGGAATCTTTAAAACCCAGGCTTTTGTTACTTCCAGAAGGCAGCTTGAAAAACTAAGTTTTGTTGTCCTTCAGTCAACTTAATCTTGAAAGGGCCACTAATATGTACAAGAATTTATAACAAGGAAGGCAATCTCAGGAGCAAACGATATAGATCTACCTGAAGAAATTAAAGTGAGAGAGGCTATGACAGGACACTTCACTTTTAAGGATAAACGTTTAAATGAGTATATCCATTGTCTCTAATTAGAAAAATGTGAAGTTTTATATAGTAATTTGTATAGTTTTTGTACTTAAAATAACATGTTCCAGAAAGTAAGAAGCGGTACCCTCCATCACCAACCGATGATATATGGAGACTAGAATAGTTTCAACATAATGGTTCTTTCCATAAGCTGTTGACTGAAAATGGTATCAGGACAGCGTGGGATTTCTTAATTCAACTCTACAACAATCCTCAGAGGCTAAAGCATGTAAGAACCCTTACTTCATAAAATTAATACTTGCATCTTTAACTTGTGATATTAAAGGGTTGTTCTTGCACGCGCAAGTACATTACATTTCCTGCATCTTTGATCTGTATATGCTAATTTACTGATTGGATTCGTTAGTGTTCTGTCACGTAATAGTAAATCAACATGCAAATAGATTCGACTTCTTTTTCTGTAACACTGCCAGAAAGAGAGAGAGCGAGAGAGCGCACATTGGTAGAGAAGCAACATAAAAAAAAGGAGAAGAAGAGGAAGTCATTCATTCTTTCCTTATTCTTCTTAGTGTGTCTTTTTAGGATACTAGATAAGGCAAATTATTAATTCCTATATTTCCAAGATCACAAGTCAGTCCTTGAGAAATTGTTGGATATTTTGTCAGTTCTTATAGCTATAGAAGTGTCATGACATGATATAATATATCACAAATTATAAGAATACCTTTGATATACACACCAAGACTCTTTCTTTCTTCGTTAAATTTTGTGTTTAATCAAATACCTCACAAAACAGAGTAAATAATTGATTACCCATAATGGATAAGAATATTACCCAGAGAGACCGGTGGTAATAAAAGTGGACCCATGGTATTTGTTTAAAGGGGACATGCATGAAGAATATCATGTAAGCCAAAAGAAAAACAACAGAACACATACAAGAAGAAGAAAAAGGACAGAAAAAGAGCAGGAGTAGAGGAATAAGATTACGATTTATTTCGAGCAATAAAAGATTACGATTTTGTTCGAGCAATAAATTTCATTTTGTCTGGCCTCCCAAGTGCATTGTTGTAATACCATACCAGCTTCACCTACAGATTTACATGTACGGATCAAAGTTTATTCAATATCCTTGAAAAATATTTCAAGAAAAAAAAATCAGAAACATCTGTAGAATCATGTATTTCATGAAGAACAAACTGTAGATGGAGATTTACTAATACTTTTGTTTCAATCTATACAACGCAAGTTTACTCGACAAGAATGTTATAAAAGAAAAGAAGTCATTTGTAGCTACTAGTCTTAAACATGTTATAACATATGTGTGGCTACAAAAATTTCTTATTAAGAGTAATAATAAAATGTCAAGTATAAAGTTAAATTGTTGGATATTTTTACACGATCCAGGTACGATCTACTATTTTTTGATACCGTCTTAGATCTAGTGCAGTAGTAGAAAATCATGCTATGGTCATATAATATGTGAGGTAATTTGATTAAAACTACTACTCCAAGAGCTAACGTGCATTGAATTAAAATTGAATGTTGATGTGTGACATTAAGTTGTCCTTCATATTGCCTCAATTCGTTAACTGAATTCAGAAGGAAGCAAATGAACTACACATGCAATTCAAGGAAGTCAAATGACTGATTAACAATAAGTTTGATCGTGTGAGATATACGATTGATTGAAGCTTTCTATGCCACTAATTCAGCAAAAAAAATTCTTTTACTGATTCAGAGAGCTGCAAGAGACATATTTGACAGACTCACCTATGGCAAAGTGTTTGTAATGACCCGACCAATCGTTCTGCATATTAGGACCTCGTTCCCCTACCTCGAGACTTACCATAGAGGCTTCTTATGACTTATGACTTGCGGGGACGGGTGGTTCGGATTTTGGAAGTGTTTAGAGTGCTTTAGGAACACTTGGTTCCTTAAGGTTGGCCTTTTTGGCCAAGTTTGACTTCGGTCAACAGTTTGAGCAAACGACCTCAGAATCAAGTTCTGACAGCTCCACTAGCTTCGTATGATGATTTTGGACTTAGGCGTATGTTCGGAATGGATTTTCGATGACCCGCGAGCATTTCGGCACCCAATATAGAAATACGAATTTTCTTAAGTTTTAAATTTGGTTTGGAATGTGATTTTATGTTATCGAGGTCCGAACGGAATTCCGAGACCGAAAATAGTTCTGTTAGATCATTTATGACTTGCCTGCAAAGTTTGGTGTCATTCCGAGTAGTATAGGTGAGTAATTGGTTAATTATCGGGTAGCGGGATATTACCTAATTAATTAATTGGTTATAGAATAATATTAAAACCCATCTCCCATCCCACGTGGCAGCCAAGGACTTAAATGAACCTGACTCTTAGATTCATTTGATAAGTGTCATATTGAGAGGATTAGTCATCCTACCGTTGTTGTATATTAATAATGCATTTATTATTTTATACAATAGTCATGATATACATCAATATCAAGATAATATAATAGTATGAAGTGGTTGATAGAGAGAGTACACACTCCTTGAGTTCGATTGCCTTCTCTAGTAGAAATATCTGATTATACTCTCCCCACACCATCCATACTTCCTACACCAACAAAGCTATCAATGTTGCGTAATATTCTTGTTTTCCAAGAAGAAAAATAAACGATAAATAACTACTTGCCATTTGAATCAACAAATAGTTTGGTTTACATATGAAATAATTAAAGGATGGATATACCTGTTGAAGTGGAGTTATATTTACTGTATCATCTCTTCCAAGGCTTAACCCTTATAACAGTTCCAGCTTCTCTTTCTTGTTCTCAACATATAATTTCGGCCCACATAAGCCAATAATTTGAAGAAGGTTTCTTAGCTTATTAAGGTTGGATGTTAAGTCTTTTAGTTACAGATGGAGTTTTCCCAATTTCGATCCGCCGCTACATGTTTTGTCGCAATCAACGTGAGATAGAGGGATTGTCAAGAGAATCGACTCAATTTCGAGTCCTCGGGTGTAGAGTTCAGAATTGCGGACGCGTTCTTGGTCCGAGAGGTAGATTCGACACGAGGTGAGTCTCCTTTATAACCTTGTAAGAGGGAATTATCCCCATAGGTGTTCTATTTGCTATGTGTACTTTTTTGGGGGCTACGTACGCTCCAAGTGACGAGAGTCCGTACATAGCGGCTATTATCGATATGTCCGAGTAGTTAGACTCACATCATGCCTTGTATTCTTTCCTATAATGCATTATATGTTATGAACTCGTGTTATATGTAGTATCGTTTCCCTGAGATCCTATAGAATTGGGTAATTGGAAGAAGTTGTTTATGGAAAGCAAATGTTGAGGATTATTGTGTGTGCATGTGACCGCTTCGTAATTTATATTACGCGAGCGTAGTGTGACTTTCTCCCTCTCTCATGAGAGTGGGCCGTACGCCACAGCGGATTTGAGCGGTATTCTTATGTATATGGGATCTGGCCGTATGCCAAGGCGCATTTGAAAGGTGTTCGTACATATATGGGATCGGGTCGTACGCCACGACAGATTTGGAAAGCACTTGTATATATTGGAGCGGGTCGTACGCCACGGCGAATTGAAAGATCGGGTCATTTATGGTTCAGTCTGTTTGTCTTATCCTTGTGTGCGCATGACCATTTGGTTCTGTTTCATTTATAGTGGCTTGACGGATACTTGGAAAAGGAAGGGAAGTATACATTGTTGCTTATTTTCAGTAGTTACCTGGATTTCTGTACTTGATATGTATTTGCTGCTTGCTGTCTTACCTGCCTACTGTATTTCGTTATAGCATGTCACATGTTATGTTATTGGACCTTGAGTGTCAAGTCGACCTCTCGTCACTACTTCTTCGAGATTAGACGGGATACTCACTGGGTACATATTTATTTATGTACTCATGCTGCACTTCTGTATTTAACTGCACAGGTTCTGAGGATGGTGCATCTGGTTATCAGACCGGAGCTAGATATTGACCGTAGCGGACCAGACTTCACGGTGAGCTGCTTCTTCTGGCGATCCCCTGCAGCACCATAGAGTTTCATTTACTTTTGTTTTCACGTCTATTTATTCAGACAGTGGGGTTTTATATTCTATCTTTTGGTTATCCTGTTAGTATGCCCGTGACACTCGTGACACTAGTTCCTGGCACACACATAGTGGTTATTTTGGGATTTTGGGTTGTAAATATATATGTTCGTGCACTGGCACACGCTTCTTTATGGCTACTATACCTACCACTGAGTTATATACTATAGATATCATGTTTAAACTTGTAAAATTTGGTAAATGTTGAACTTTATAATCAAATTAAAAGGGAACACTTAGTGAAATTTATGTTGGCTTGCCTAACCCCGCAGTTGGGCGCCATCACGGCCTGAGTTAGGACTTTGGGTCGTGACAACGTGGTATCAGAGCACGTAAGTGTCACGACCCAATTTTCCCTCCGTTGGGCACCGTGATGGCACCTAGCCTTAGGGACTAGGTAAGCCTAATATATTACTGAGCATAAACAATAATGAAACAAAACATAACAGTCTCGATATGGAAATCTTGACAGAGTTCACAATTTCCCAAAACCCGGTAAATACAAGTCATAAGCTCTACAAATTCTTTCTACAAAATCTAACTACAACTGTCTAGAAATGAATAAGTACAGTTGGAGATAAACTGGAAGGTGACTCCGAAACCTACGAACGCAGCAACAGGTTTACCTTGAGTCTCCTCATCAGCGATGATCCGTGCAGCTACTAACGGTCAATACCTGGATCTGTGCAAACAAAAGTGCACAGAAGACTAGTATGAGCACACCATAGCGGTGCCCAGTAAGTATCAAGACTAACCTCGGTTAAGTAGTGACGAGGACTAGTCAAGACCCCACTGGTCTAATAAGAAAAAGGCATAAGTACGAAGATAATGACCGAAACGTAATGTCTATCTAAAGATTTTCGCTGAAATAAACAGTAAGATAGAATAATACGGAAGAAAACTCAGCAAATACGATCTACGACAACAAAGTAGAAATACGCAAAGAGAACATAAGAAATGTCAAGCCAAAGTCGAAGTCACAACCCAATAAGCATTAACAACCTATCACTATATCTATTTCTTCATATCAGGCTTAAATCAATAAACTCAATAGAGCTGGTAAAAACGTCGAGTGAAAACATGTAAATCGTGAGTTTAGATTTGAAGGTTTTGAAAATATAATCATTTCGTAAATAAGGAAAACTTCTTTGAAACATAGTTTCTCTGAATGTATATTTATATCTTTTTACAGAGCNCTATCAAGAAGGCAAAACAATTGTATGTCATCTTTGGATTCCTTATCTTATAGTAAGAAAAGTCCCGTCCCTAATTAGTGATATGGTTCCTAGGTCTAAAAATGGGATGCTAAGATTTTCAAAATAACAGATGAAGCTCAAACATTTCATATGAAACTTCATAATATTGTAGCAGCGTGATTTGTCGTTACGTGATTTGTCAAACAATATTGTACTAAGGGAGTACAGTACAATCTTTCTAAAAAAATTTCATTACAGATTTTTCCCTACTGTGATCCGAGGTTACGTGATTTGTCGTAATTGACGTGTGTTAGATGGATTATCAAGAGACTCGGGTCAGGTATGATAAGGATATCCCTTCTTTCCTTTTTGGCATAATCCATACGATACAAACGAAACGAGCAAATTTACAACTTTTGTAAATGACTCTATTCATAAAAGTACTAGAAGTGCATATGTTATTGATTCCCCATGTGTCCTATTATTCTATTATCTGTTCTCGAGTCTTATAAATTACGTAAGTTGATAAAGCATATTTTATGAAATTAATCAAAGGCATAATGGTCTAATGACGTTCCGAGAGATTTTATTGATGTACTTCTCATGCATTGCATACATTTATACATGTACATTGACTCATGACCAGATGTCATTATATACGCATATATATATATATATATATATATATATATATATATATATATATATATATATATATATATATGCATGTATATCTTTCAATCCAATCTCATCAATGGTAACCTCACTGGAACCCAGTCTGTAACTCGGGATTTGTAATGCAATGATGTACAGGGGGAAAACTCATGGATCTTAGTCCGTAGTCCAAATTTAAATATGCAATGCAGTACTAAGAAAAACAACCAGAATGCGACAGAACAGCACACCGTGCCACAACAGGCAAAAAAACAACAAACAAAATGCAGGGTGCGATGAGCAATCAAATAAAAGGAATTAAATCACCAGAATGATAAAACTCACTCATAAGAAATAACCACTGATTGGAATACCAAGCACAAGGAAAGTAGCATAGCGAGGAGAAAGAAAGACAAATATGTCAGCGATTCCATGCATCCAAATTCACAACCAAAGAAAACCAAATAATCCCAGCAAGGGCATCAGCTATAACCAATCTCACTTAGGCAATCAACTTTATCAAATAAACTCAACTCGAACGAGTATTCAATAGGTAGGCAACCCCTAAGTAATATCACCAACATAGAAATTTACCCAATTAATCCTAAGTAGCACTTAAGGGAGGGGGATCACGTAATGATGATACACGACTCGCGGGCATGCTTGACACCAAGGTATAGATATTCCAATTACTGCTAAACAATTATGGGGCGAGATCATACTAATCTTAATCAAATAAGCAGAGTATGAAGAAAAACTATAGCGTAACGGTAAGAAAAGCAAGGTCTGCAAATAAGAAGCAAGGAAACACCAAGCAATCAACTTCTAATTTAACAAGGAGAGACGAAGCTAGAAATCAAGGAACGAGATATAACAATTGGCAGTTCATACGCGGGGAATATAAGGACCTAAAATCTTAGAAGGGCAATCTAATTGCACATAAGTCCGATTACGCACTCGTCACCTCGCATACACGGACTGCAATAAACAAATAAGACTCAATCCTAGGGGTAGTTCCCCCACACAAGTTTAGGCAAGATACTTACATCAAAGACGACCACCAGAATACTCAAAAGTAGACTTCTCGGGCAGAAAGACTCTTGGACGGCTCAAAACCAACTAGAAAAACTTCAAAATGCACATAACACGTATATGAAATGGTTCCGAATAATAAAGTTTCAATCTTTACTAATTTATAAAAATTGACCCAAAAGTCGACCCCCGAGCCCGCAACTCGGAACCCGACAAATTGTACAAAATCCGATTATCCATTCCGATACGAGGTCACCCATACTATATTTATCCAAATCCGATTTCATTTGCTCATTCAAATCATGAATTTTCAATTTAGAAAGTTTCTTTCAAAAACCAAAGTTCTTCAACCCAAAACACGAATTAAATGATAAAAGTAAGAACTAATTCATGAAATATATCTAATTATAGTGGGATACCACTTAACCATTTGATTAGTGTGAAAATCTTCCAAGAAATCGCCCAAAACCGAGCTCTAGAACTCAAAATACCTTTAAAATGGCTTAACCCTCATTTTTGGAATTATATAATCTGCCCAGGTGTTTAAAGCATCGCGATCGCAGACAATCGGATGCGATCGCGAAGAGTAAGGGAAGGGCTGGCGAAAAGCTTCTATGCGATCACGGATAAGGAAAATGTTGCTGGCCAAATTAGGCTATGCGTTCGCGGTAACACGAATGCGAACCCGGAGAATGAGAATTGGGAACTATGCGAACGCAGGTTCACTTGTGCGATCGCGATGAAGAGGGAGATGTACTTCTGCGATCGCGGATGCTTCAATGCGATCGCATTGAAAAAAACTGGGCGACCCAAAATAACTCTATGCGATCGCGGCTTCATCTATGCGATCGCATAGAAGGAAACCAGAAACCAGTATCAATAGTGGAAAAATGAGGAAAAATGACCCGTAGTCTATTCGAAACACGCCCGAAGCCCCTGGGACCCCGTCCAAACACACACAAAAGTCATATAACCTAACACGGACTCGCTCGAGGTTTCAAAACACACAAACTAACACCAAAATGACGAATCAAACCAAAAATCAAAGTTAGAAAATTTCAAAACTCCAAACATCAAGACGAGAGTCGAAACCTATCAAAACAACCCGGAACGACATGAAATTTTGCAGACAAGTCCCAAATGACACAACGGACCTACATCCACTCTCGAAAATCCATTCCGAGCCCTATATCAAAAATCCACCTATCGGCCGAATTCGCCGAAATTCTAACTTCCGCAAAATTACCTCAATCTGCTCTACGGACCTCCAAATCCAATTTCGAGCGCATGCCTAAATCCAAAATCATCATACGAAGATTTTGGCGTTAACCAAAACTCATTCTGGGGCCGTTTACTCAAAAGTCAAATCTCCGGTCAACTTTCTTCACTTAAGCTTCAAATTTTGAAAATTCTCCCCTAATTCGACTCCGGATTATCCGGTAACTAAATCTAACCATGCACACATGTCGATATACATAATGTGAAGATGATTATGACCTTATACCACCAAACGGAGTTTAAACTCTCAAAACGACCAGTCGGGTCGTTACATTCTCCCCCTTCTAAAACAAACGTTTGTCCTCGAACGTGCCAAGATCCACCTTGAATTCATCCAATCACTAACTGCACACTTCCAACACACACCCGCAGGTGCTCCCACTTCACCCCAACCTATGTAAGCCTGACGACACCATCACAACTGTAATTTAGCCTCCTTATCACCACCGATAAGCCTCATACCTCAATTCCTCACCCTGTACTCATTTCTAAAGGTTCGATCTTGAATCCATATCCGGCATTGGCCTTAACCAACCTCATTAACTCATGCCTATTCCCATAAGGCACGACCACGAAATATAGCTCATCACAAATAGGTTCAAATAGCACTTCTGATCACCATAACTGCCCAAAATCAACTCAACCTTGGCAACAGCCCCACATGTGGAAGAACTCCGCTCCAAACCCATAATACTGATAAGGAAGCAATAAACACGAAGACCTCATTATTAGGCACCCAAATCACTAAGCAATAGCTAACACTACCCGGCACACATCCCGCAAACCACAACTAAAGAAGCACATAACAAAAATGAATGAATATGAAAAGAGAGACATATAAAGGACTATCAAACAAGCCCATAGGCATAACTCTCTATCAATACTGACTTACCAAAGGTAATATAACAAGGAAGAAACAAGGCATATGAACAAATCACAAGGATTCCATCCTAATAAGAATGTCCACCGCGGTACTCAGCCCGGTCTAAATATATCAAATCACAAATAATCACGAGGACCTCGGCCTTAACTCTAAATCACATATTGAAAACATATCATGCCAATTGAAATTTCTCCCTTAACTCATCTCAGCTGATAGAAATCATAATACTAACTAAACCCACATCTCAATGGAGCATCAAATCACAGCTAGTAAACCAAGGTACTTAGGAATAAATCATATAAAGCTCAACATAATGAACAATAAGGGCTCACCTCTAGTTTCACCACTAGCAAGGATGAATAAAAACAATGGTAGGCACAACTACTACTCACAGTATCTCCTAACAGGAGCAAACACAAAAGTAGAGTGCAAATCATGAAACTCACTCATAAATGAAACAAACAACGAATAAGGTAACTCGTCCCGACCAGCGTAACTATAATGGAATATGATTGGTGCCCCTCTGAAGCACATAAAAATAAACCTGAGTGATGATATCTGACACAACGGTCTCTAGCATGCTACATGAAACACATCAACGGGTCGGGCCTCCCCCTCTTGGGCGCCCTCTACCTACCTGAATACCCTGCTATGACATACTTACATGAATTCTGGAGCAATCTCTCGCCTTGAGGCTTTCATCTCCACACTGAAAACAATATCTTTGCCGACGTGGTTGTAGAAACCACACAATACGGGTCCTATGAGACCCAGGAATATCTGAGAACTCTCATGCGAAGCTGGTAATGCAAACTTAACTGGTTGACCCACAAAACCTCTATCGTGCCATACGCTGTCTTCATAATAAGGACCAGTAGATCTCTCCGGCCTATGTGCCTTCTAACTGAAGCAACCAAGCGAGGTACATATCTGGCCAACTCACTGAATCCGACGACGTACTCTAATACTGACATAGTGCTATGATGCAACTGCTCAAACTCCGTGCGCCATGCATCTCAGAGTGACTGGAGTGCAACTCCCTCAAAACATCTCTGAAACTTGCATCCATGCAAGGAAAACTGACTTGACTGGGCTACCCAACTCATGTACCCGCCACCACTGACAACACACTACTCTGAACCTGAGACGTGACAAAAGAAATCCTACTCGTCTCCACAATAATCGAAGTACGAATAATATAGTGACACTCTTCTAAAAACTCTGGCATCATCTGTCGCCAATCCATTGAAAGATAGGAGGGTGGTACTTCCTGTACCTCTTAATTTCCAAGGGGTTTCTCCCTCCGATGTTGTTGCTCTAACTACGGGCTGAACGGAAACCACATGTTGTGCTGCCATGACAACTGGAACCTGACCCACGTGGCCTTGCTGTTCTGGAGTGTAGACGGTGGGAGTCTGAACTCCTCTCAGATCTGTGAATTAGTTGGTGCACCTTGGATCAATCCCGCCTGAGTCACTGTACTAATCACACTCAAACTGCACTCAGGTTTTCCGGAAGTTCGGGGTAGCAGCAGTCACCTCCAGCACCTGTTCCCCCAACTAGGACTACTGGCGACTTCTCAACGGCTGCTCTGGTAGACATATTAAATGCGACACGTGCTCCTTGCCGGCCTCCATCTCTGACCCTTGCGACCTTTGCTTCCGGGTAACTTCATCAGGAACCGCAATTCGTGTCCTCAACTTCGGTGAGAGAATGGATCAAAAATTTCAAATTTCAGGGTCAATGAACTCGCACGATAGGAATGAAAGAAGTGAAATCATCCTAATAGATCTGTAGCCTCTCCAAGATAAGTACAGACGTCTCCGTACCGATCTGCAAGACTCTACTGAACTCGCTTATGACTCGTAGCACCTATGAACCTAGGGCTCTGATACCGACTTGTCACGACCCAATTTTCCCTCCGTTGGGCACCGTGATGGCACCTAGTCTTAGGGACTAGGTAAGCCTAATATATTATTGAGCATCAACAATAATGAAATAAAACATAACAGTCTCGATATGGAAATCTTGACAGAGTTTACAATTTCCCCAAACCCCGTAAATACAAGTCATAAGCTCTACGAATTCTTTCTACAAAATCTAACTACAACTGTCTATAAATGAATAAGTACAGTTGGAGATAAACTGCAAGGTGACTCTGAAACCTACGAACGCAGCAGCAGGTTTACCTTGAGTCTCCTCATCAACGGTGATACGTGCAGCTACTAACGGTCAATACCTGGATCTGTGCAAACAAAAATGCACAGAAGAGTAGTATGAGCACACCACAGCGGTGCCCAGTAAGTATCAAGACTAACCTCGGTGAAGTAGTGACGAGGACTAGTCAAGACCCCACTGGTCTAATAAGAAAAAGGCATAAGTACGAAGATAATGACCTAAACGTAATGTCTATCTAAAGATTTCGCTGAAATAAACAGTAAGATAGAATAATACGGAAGAAAACTCAGCAAATACGATCTATGGCAACAAAGTAGAAATACGCAAAGAGAACATAAGAAATGTCAAGCCAAAGTCGAAGTCACAACCCAATAAGCATTAACAACCTATCACTATATCAATTTCTTCATATCAGGCTTAAACCAATAAACTCAATAGAGCTCGTAAAAACGTCGAGTGAAAACATTTAAATCGTGAGTTTAGATTTGAAGGATTTGAAAATATAATCATTTCGGAAATAAGGAAAACTTCTTTGAAACATAGTTTCTCTGAATGTATATTTATATCTTTTTAAAGAGGAATCCTTAAAGCATAGTTCCTTCAAAATACGTGGTGTTCATATATACTTTCCCAAATACTGCTTTTCCAAATATCATTTGTCCAAATATACTTTCCCAAATACTGCTTTTCCAAATATCATTTGTCAAAATATACTTTCCCAAATACTGCCCTTTCAAATATCATTTGTTCAAATATACTTTCCCAAATACTGCTTTTTCAAATATCACTTTTCTGCAAGACAAATACTTTTCAAAATACACACACACACACACACACACACACACACACACACATATATATATATATATATATTATATATGTATGTATGTACATCTTTCAATCCAATCATCAATGGTAACCTCACCGGAACCCAGTACGTAACTCGGGATTTGTCATGAAATGCAGTACAGGTGGAAAGCTCCCAGATCTCAGTCCGTAGTCCCAATTTAAATATGCGATGCAGTATAGGGGGAAAGCTCTCGGATCTTAGTCCGTTGTCCCAATTTAAATATGCAATGTTGTACAGGGGGAAAGCTCCCGGATCTAAGTCCGTAGTCCCAATTTAAATATGCAATGCAGTACAGGGGAAAAGCTCCCGAATCTCAGTCCGTAGTCCCAATTTAAATATAAAATGCAGTACTGAGAAAAATAACCAAAATGCGACCGAACAGCACACCGTGCCACAACAGGCAATAAAACAACAAACAAAATGCATGGTGTTATGAGCAATCAAATACAAGGAATTAAATAACCAGAATGATAAAACTCACTCATAAGAAATAACCACTTAAAGGAATACCAAGCACAAGGAAAGTAGCATAGCAAGGAGAAATCAAGGAAAATATGTCAGCGATTCCATGCATCCAAATTCACAACCAAAGAAAACCAAATAATTCCGGCAAGGGCATCAGCTATAACCAATCTCACTTAGGCAATCAACTTTATCGAATAAACTCAACTCGAACGAGTATTCAATAGGTAGGAAACCCCTAAGTAATATCACCAACATAGAAATTTACCCAATTAATCCTAAGTAGCACTTAAGGGAGGGGGATCACGTAATCACGATATACGACTCACGGGTATGCTTGACACCAAGGTATAGATATTCCAATTACTGCTAAACAATTATGGGGCGAGATCATACTAATCTTAATCAAATAAGCAGAGTATGAAGAAAAACTATAGCGTAACGGTAAGAAAAGCAAGGTCTGCAAAAAAGAAGCAAGGAAACACCATGCAATCAACTTCTAATTTAACAAGGAGAGACGAAGCTAGAAATCGAGGATCGAGATATAACAATTTGAAGTTCATACGCGGGGAATATAAGGACCTAAAATCCTAGAAGGGCAATCTAATTGCCCATAAGTCCGAGTACGCACTCGTCACCTCGCATACACGGACTGCAATCAACAAATAAGACTCAATCCTAGGGGTAGTTCCCCCACACAAGGTTATGCAAGATACTTACCTCAAAGACGGCCACCAGAATACTCAAAAGTAGACTTCTCTGGCGGAAAGACCTCTGGACGGCTCAAAACCAACTAGAAAAACTTCAAAATGCACATAACACGTATAAGGAATGGTTCCGAATAATAAAGTTTCAATCTTTACTAATTTATAAAAATTGACCCAAAGGTCGACCCCCGGGACCACACCTCGGAACCCGACAAATTTTACAAAATCCGATTACCCATTCCGATACGAGTTCACCCATACTATATTTATCCAAATCCGATTTCATTTGGTCATTCAAATCATGAATTTTCAATTTAGAAAGTTTCTTTCAAAAACCCAAGTTCTTCAACCCAAAACGCGAATTAAAATGATAAAGTAAGAACTAATTTATAAAATATATTAAATTATAGTGGGATAAAACTTACCCATTTGATTAGTGTGAGAATCCCCCAAGAAATCTCCCAAAACCGAGCTCTAGAACTCAAAATACCTTAAAAATGGCTTAACCCTCGTTTTTGGAATTATATAATCTGCCCAGGTGTTTAAAGCATCGCGATCGTAGACAATCGGATGCGATCGCGAAGAGTAAGGGAAGGGCTGGCCAAAAGATTCTATGCGATCGCGGATAAGGAAAATGTTGCTGGCCAAATTGTGCTATGTGTTCGCGGTAACACAAATGCGAACGCGGAGAATGAGAATTGGGGACTACGCGAACGCAGGTTCACTTGTGCGATCGCGATGAAGAGGGAGATGTACTTCTGCGATCGCGGATGCTTCAATGCGATCGTATTGAACAAACCTGGGCGACCCAAAATAACTCTATGCGATCGCGGCTTCATCTATACGATCGCATAGAAGGAAACCAGACACCAGTATCAGCAGTTGAAAAATGAGGAAAAATGACACGTAACCTATCCGAAACACGCCCGAGGCCCCCGGGACCCCGTCCAAACACACACACAAGTCATATAACCTAACACAAACTCGCTCGAGGTTTCAAAAAACACAAACTAACACCAAAATGACGAATCAAACCAATAATCAAACTTAGAAATTTTCAAAACTCCAAATATCAAGACTCGAGTCGAAACCTATCAAAACAACCCGGAACAACATGAAATTTTGCAGACAAGTCCCAAATAAAACAACGGACCTACATCCACTCTCGAAAATCCATTCCAATCCCTATATCAAAATTCCACCTATCGGCCGAATTCTCCGAAATTCTAACTTCCGCCAAATTACCTCAATCTGCTCTACGGGCCTCCAAATCCAATTTCGGGCGCATTACTAAGTCCAAAATCATCATACGAAGCTGTTGGCGTTAACTAAAATTCATTCCGGGGCCGTTTACTCAAAAGTCAAATCTCCGGTCAACTTTCTTCACTTAAGCTTCAAAATTTGAAAATTCTCCCATAAATCGACTCCGGATTATCCGGTAACTGAATCTAACCACGCACACAGGTCGATATACATAATGTGAAGCTAATTATGACCTTATACCACCGAACGTAGTTTAAACCCTCAAAACGACCAGTCGGGTCGTTACGGTAAGTCTCACGAGTCACGGGCAGACCCAGTAGAGTCTTGCGGATCGGTACGGAGATGTCTGTACTTATCTTCAGGAGGCTATAGGGTGTTAAGAAACCTCTCTTCATTCATATTCTATCGTGCAATTGATGATGTACTCAAACATATTCTTCTATTCTCTCACAGATGGTGAGGACGCGTGCATCCGATGTTCCTGATTCGGGAGAGTCCGCTACCCCCGCCGCTCGAGGTCGTGGTAGAGGCAGGGGTAGGGCACCTGCCCGAGGTAGGGGACGAGGGTATCCCAGAGTTATACCAGTCGCACCACCAGGGAACCCTATCATGGAGGAGCAGGACGAGGTGCCTCCAGTAACTCCTGCTCCAGTAGAATTTATGACGGCGCCGGGCTTCTAGGAGGTCATGGGCCGTATGATGGGATTCATGGACACCATGTCCCAGGATGGCCTATTTCCACCAGATTCTTCCACTTCTCAGGCGGGAGGGGGAGTCCAGACCCTTACCCCTCAGGCCGCAGCAGTACACCACACCCCGGGTACACCGCCCGTGGGTGGGATCTAGCCTGTAGCGGCAGCACCAGGGCCCAAGCTAGTTGCAGAGGGTGATCAGCAGAAGATGTTGGATAGATGGACTCAACTACACCCTCCAGTCTTCGGGGGTGAGCGAGGTGAGGATGCCCAAGACTTCATTGATAGGTGCAGGGACAGACTGCACAACATGAGGATCCTAGCGTCCCATGGATTGGATTTCACCATATTTCAGTTAGAGGGCAGAGCTCGCAGGTGGTGGCAGTCTTATATTCTCAGCAGGCCAGCAGGTTCTCCTCCGGTTACTTGGGAGCAGTTCACACAGTTGTTCTTGGATAGGTATATTCCACCCTCGGAGAGGGAATAGCTGCGGCGTCAGTTCGAGCAGCTTGAGCAGGGGAAGATGTCGGTGACGGATTATGAGGCCAGGTTTTCAGAGTTGTCACGCCATGCATTCATGATATTGCCTACTGATGCTGAGAGGGTGCGGATATTTGTGGCTGGGTTACATTCAGGTATTAGAGCTACCATGGCAAGAGAGGTGGAGATGGGTACCCCGTATCAGCTAGTGGTAGAGATTGCTCGCAGGATCGAGGGATATCGGTTGCGGAGTAGGGAGCAGGGTCAGCAGGACAAGAGGTCTAGGTTCTCAGGAGAATTCAGGGATGCTCCAGCTAGGAGCAGGGGTCAGTTCGGGGGTGGTCAGCCCATCAGGCCTTCATATTCAGCACCTCCACTACCTCCTCTAGGTGGTTCAGTGATGCCTCAGTTCAGCGCCATGCCAGAGCATTCCTACCGTCCTCCAGCCATCCATATTTCACCTAGTGGTTATTCCGGTCACCAGAGATCCTCCAAATCATACCTAAGTGCTATGCCGGAGTGTCCACACGCTCCCCCGCCAATCAGGACTCTTCTTCGGGGCAGCAGGCTATGATATCTGGGGTTTGTTATGGGTGTGGGGAGTCAGGTCACATGAAGAGGTATTGTCCCAGGCTTCGGGGCAAGACAGTGCAGCAGGGTTACCAGCCTATGGGTTGAGCACCAGCAGTCCGGCCATCAAGAGGTGGAGGATAGGGCAGTAGGGGTCGTCCTAGAGGGGGAGGTTAGTCAGGGGAAGGTCAGTCAGCTCCTGTTCACTCTGGGGAAGCTCAGTCTTCAGGTACGATTCTAGACCCGTTCGAGGACGAACATTTGTTTAAGAGGGGGAGATAGTAATGACCCGACCGGTCGTTCTGCGTATTAGGACCCCGTTCCCCGACCTCGAGACTTCTCATAGCAGCTTCTAATGACTTATGACTTGCGGGGACGGGTGGTTCGGTTTTTGGAAGTGTTTAGAGTGCTTTTGGAACACTTGGTTCCTTAAGGTTGGCCTTTTTGGCCAAGTTTGACTTCGGTCAACAATTTGATCAAACGACCTCGGAATCGAGTTCCGACAGCTCCACTAGCTTTGTAAGATGATTTCGGACTTGGGCGTATGTTTGAAACTGGTTTTCGATGATCCGCGAGAATTTTGGCGCCCAATATAGAAATACGAATTTTCTTAAGTTTTAAATTTGGTTTGGAACGTGATTTTATGTTATCGAGGTCCGATTGGAATTCCGAGACCGGGAATAGTTCTGTTAGATCATTTATGACTTGCCTGCAAAGTTTAGTATCATTCCGAGTAGTATAGGTGAGTAACTGGTTAATTATCGGGTAGCGGGATATTACCTAATTAATTAATTGGTTATAGGATATTATTAAAACCCATCTCCCATCTCACGTGGCAGCCAAGGACTTAAATGAACCTGAATCTTAGATTCATTTGATAAGTGTCATATTGAGAGGATTAGTCATCCTACAGTTGTTGTATATTAATAATGCAGTTATTATTTCATACAATAGCCATGATATACATCAATGTCAAGATAATATAATAGTATGAAGTAGTTGATAGAGAGAGTACATACTCCTTGAGTTCGGTTGCCTTCTCTAGTAGAAATATCTGATTATACTCTCCCCACACCATCAATACTTCCTACACCAACAAAGCTAACAATGCAGCATAATATTCTTGTTTTCCAAGAAGAAAAATAAACGATAAATAACTACTTGGCATTTGAATCAACAATGGGTTTGGTTTACATATGAAATAATTAAAGGATCCATATACCTGTTGAAGTGGATTTATATTTACTGTATCATCTCTTCCAAGGCTTAACCCTCATAACAGTTCCAGCTTCTCTTTCTTGTTCTCAACATATAATTTCGGCCCACATAAGCCAATAATTTGAAGAAGGTTTCTTAGCTTATTAAGGTTGGATGTTAAGTCTTTAAGTTACGGATGGAGTTTTCCCAACTTCAATCCCCCGCTACATGTTTTGTCGCAATCAACGTGAGATAGAGGGATTCTCAAGAGAATCGACTCAATTTCGAGTCCTCGGGTGTAGAGTTCGAAATTGCGGACGCGTTCTTGATCAGAGAGGTAGATTCGACACGAGGTCAGTCTCCTTTCTAACCTTGTAAGAGGGAATTGTCCCCATATTTATGTACTCATGCTGCACTTCTGTACTTAACTGCACAGGTTCTGAGGATGGTGCATCTGGTTATCAGACCGGAGCTAGATATTGACCATAGCGGACCTGACTTCACGGTGAGCTGCTTCTTCTGGTGATCCCCTGCAGCACCATAGAGTTTCATTTACTTTTGTTTTCCAGTCTATTTATTCAGACAGTGGGGTTGTATATTCTATCTTTTGGTTATCCTGTTAGTATGCCTGTGACACTCGTGACACTAGTTCCTAGCACACACATAGTGGTTATTTTGGGATATTAGGCTGTAAATATATATGTTCGTGCACTTGCACACGCTTCTTTATGGATACTATACCTACCAATGAGTTATATACTATAGATATCATGTTTAAACTTGTCAAATTTGGTAAATGTTGAACTTTATAATCAAATTAAAAGGGAACACTTAGTGAAATTTATATTGGCTTGCCTAACCCCGCAGTTGGGCGCCATCACGGCCTGAGTTAGGACTTTGGGTCGTGACAGTGTTATAGAGGTCCTTTTGTGTCTTAAGCTAAGACAATAGTGCTCATAGAGTTATTGAAAGTTTACTTTTTACGCTGCCTGAATCAGAATATAAGCGATAATTGTTCAGTCTAGATATGAGTTCTACTGCAACAGTCTGTTTTGCATACTTCTGTTGGACATGATCTGGTTCGACATATGATTATTTCTGGATTTCCTCACCTATCACGATAGAAGATTTTATATTCTCCATAAGTCTCCCGAGAAAGAAAACAAGACATTACTAATACTTTTATTGCACAACATCCTAATTATTCTGCTACAACAGAACAACGAAAAACTGAGGTGAGATAATAGTCACTCTCTTAATTAGCTCCATAGGCAACATAGCACGGGGAATTTCTGCTTCCTTTATGTACCTTTCAACAGCAGTTCAAACATCAAGATGCCATGTTAGCCATTCTCTTACCAGAATTAGATTAGCTGATCTAGAAGAGTTATTTGCCACGAAAATGAAATATCCTAGAGCAAATTTTTAAGAGAAAAACTGGGTATCTACACCTCCACCTTTTATTTTGACATATGGGAGGGAAACTGGAAGAGTCCTCTAGTAGGACTCAGACGATGTTTTGAAGAACCGAGAAACAAAATCACACGAGTACCCATTAACTCGAATTACACGTACAAAGTAAAAACTCGATGCCAATTAGTAGATAAGTAGAAACTCGATGCTAGGGTTTTTGAAAGGAAAATGAATTTTGAGTAATTGACCAAACAGAGAGGAACCAAAAATGAGAAGTAAAATACTATTCCTGAAAACTTACCGAGAGTGAGATAGTCGGTAATGGCGCTAACAAGCGAGAAGAGTTATTGACTGAAGGAGATCGTATCGGAGGAGATGGTAATTTGGAGCTGATCTAATGTCTATTTTCTACAGCATTTTGACCGCCTTTTGACTGAGATTTGGACCCATTTTCAGAGGTTTAAGGATTGAAAATTTTGCCGAACATGTCGTGGGTAAAGAACAAGGACATTAGCATGGGATTAGAGATATTGTTTCCTTAAAAAAAACTGTAGAAGGCTGAGAAATTGAAAGATTTACAGTACTGTAGAAGGCTACAAAATCGTTACAAAAATTAAGAAGGCTCCGTTAAAAAATTAATTTAGAAGGAGAGCAAATAGGGGGAAAAGGGATTAGAGAATTCTTACCATACAATCGTTGTGAGAGAATTGTTGAGTAGATTAAGTATTGAGAAATCGGAAGCCTACAAAATTTGTGTGGAGGTGAAACGGTTTGGGTGTTTGCTGAAATCGGTGTGAATCGTTACCATACAAAGGAAGATGATTGTTTGCTGAAATCCATGTGAAGCATATTTTCTTAGAAATTGGTGCTGAGAAACTGTTTGCTGAAGATGACTGGAAGAAAGTGGATAACGATCGAGAAGGTGATTTGATTTTTGGTGAAATTTACGATCGAGAAGAAAGGGGACAACCATCGGTGCTGAAATCAGTGATTTGATCGATAAGCTGAAGACCTAGTAATTTTCGATTGATACTGGCTTGTACCAAAATTTTTAGGGCTTTACATATTTTTTGTATATTTTAGTAGGTATAAAACTAAAAAATTAAAATTAAAATCAGATGGTGAGCCCCTTTCATTTTAGCGGGTATAGAAAATTTGAGTAAAAAATAAGGAGAAAATTAATTACCATAACGATAGATATAACCGTTACCATATATTGATTTATTGCTACGGTTATACAAAACGTTGCAATATATTTCTCTTTTGGAATGGTTCAGTTGCTAAGTGTTATGGTAGTTCCAATAATTATTTGTAACGGTTAAAACCGTAAAAATGGACCACCTATAGCAACGGTTACTGATCCGTAGCAATAAAAAGCGTTGTCATAACTCCAATTTCTAGTAGTGAAATTACAAGGGTTTGATCTCATTTTTTTGTAACGACCCGACCGGTTGTTTTGAGAATTTAAACTCCGTTTAGTGGCGCAAGGTCATGAACAACTTCACATTGGTTGTACCGGCCTGCGTTCGTGGTTGGGTTCAGCTACCGGATAATATGGAGTCGAATTGGGAGGCAAATTTCAATTTTTGAAGCTTAAATGATGCAAGGTGACCAGAGGTTTGACTTTTGAGTAAACGGCCTCGGAATGAGTTTTGGTTAATTTCAACAGCTTCGTATGATGATTTTGGACTTAGGCGCGTGTCCAGAATTGGTTTTGGAGGTCCGTAGAGTGATTTGAGGTAATTTGGCAAAAGTTAGAATTTCGGCGATTCCGACCGTTAGGTAAAATTTTGATATCGGGCTTGGAATGGAATTTCGAGAATGGCTGTAGGTCCGTTGTGTTATTTATGATTTGTATGCAAAATTTCACATCATTCCGGGTTGAATTGATAGGTTTCGACGCGAGTTTTGGTATTTGAAGTCTTGAAAATTTATAAGTTTGATTCGGGTTTATTCGTCGTTTTAGTGTTATTTTATGTGTTTGAAACCTCGAGCGAGTCTATGTTAGGTTATACTTGTGTGTGTGGTTGGACGGGGTTCCGGGGGCCTCGGGCCAATTTTCCTCATTTTTCCACTACTGATTGCTGCCTTCTGGTTTCCTTCTATGCGATCGCAGGGAGGGAGTTGCGATCGCATAGCATTGCTTTGACCTTACAAGTTTTCTTTCAACGCGATCACATGCACACGTTCGCGATTGCAGAAGCATATTTTCCTCTTCTTCGCGGCCGCATCTTCACAAATCACATTCGCATAGTGTTCTAGCAGGGAAACCAGATTTTCTCTTCTACGCGATCGCATTCCTTGCTTCGCGATCGCGTAGTGTAGCGTTGGGGGTAACAGATAACTCCTTATATGCGATCGCATATATACCTTCATGATCGCATAGAACTTTCTCTTGTCCAGTGAGTTTTTCCTCTACGCGATCACATAGAATTTTACACAATCGCGATTCTTTAAATCTGGGCAGAATAGTTTATAATTCCAAAAATCGGGGTTTCACCATTTTTAACACATTTTGACTTCTAGAGGTCGGTTCTTGGCGATGTTGATGGGTTTTTCACACAAATTGAATGGGTAAGTGTTCTTTCACTAGAATTAAACATATTCCATGAATTACTCCTTGTTTTTATGATTTAATTGTGTTTTGGGTTGAGAAAATTGTGGGTTTTGAAAGAAAATTTATAAAATGAAAAATCATGATTTGAAGGACCAAATGGTATTGGAATTGGACGAATTTTGTATGGCTAAACACGCATTTGAATGGGTAATCAGATTATGTAAAATTTGTCGGATTTCGAGTGCGGGCCCGATGGTCGACTTTTGGGTTGATTTTTATAAATTTGTAAAGATTGAAACTTTATTATTCGAAATCATTCCTTATATAATTTATGTGTGTTTTGAAGTTGTTTTGGTTGATTTTGAGCCATCCGGAGGTCTCTCCGCCCGAGAAGTCCATTATAGAGTACCAGGTTGTCGTCTTTGAGGTAAGTATCTTGCCTAACCTTGTGTGGGGAATTTCCCCTTAGGATTAGAGTCTTCTATGTTGATTGTAGCCCATTTTCCGAGGTGACGAGTGCATACCCGGACTTAATTGCAAATAGGTTGGCCTTTTAGGATTCTTAGGTCCTTATACGCTTGTGTATGAAGTTGTTTATTGCTATGATTGCGTTCTTGAGTGCTAATTTCATTATTTCCTGCTTAAATTGGACTTACTTGTGTTTAGATCCCTCTTGTTGTTATTTGATCCCTCTTTCGGTGATTATTTCTCGTGAATGAGTTCAACTGTGCTGGTGACTTAAGTTCTTGATTTGTTTAGCCGTCGTACATATCATTTCTATCTTTTGTTGCCTTGTGAGTGTTGTGGCGATGTGCGATGTTTCTTTCTTGTTGTGGTTGCTATTTATGTACTGCATTGCATATTTAAATTGGGACTACAGACGAGATTCCGGGAGCTTTCCCCCTGTACATCATTGCATATTTAAATTGGGACTACGGACGAGATTCCGGGAGCTTTCCCCCTGTACTGCATCGCATATTTAAATTTGGACTACGGACGTATTCCGGGAGCTTTCCCCCTATACTGCATTGCATGACAAATTCTGAGTTACGGACTGAGTTCCGGTGGTTTTATCATTAAGGAGATTTGGATCGAAAGATATATATATATATATATATATATATATATATATATATATATACGGAAAAGCAGTTGTCTTGCAGAAAAATGATATTTGAAAGAGCAGTTACTAGATAGGTATATTCGAACACAACGTATTTTGAAGGAACTATGTTTTAAAGATTTCTATTTATAAAAATATATATAAATATACATTCAGAGAAAGTATGTTTCAAAGAAGATTTCTCTATTCCGAAATGATTATACCTTTAAAGCTTTCGATATAAACTCACGATTTAAAGGTTTTAACTGGAATATTTGACCAGTTTTATTGAGTTTATTGGCTAAGTCCTGATGTGAATAAATTGATGCAATGCTGAGTTATTAGTGTTTTTATTGTGTTGTGATTCCCGACATTTGGCTTGCATTCTGTCCATCCTCCTTGCGTATTTCTATTATGTTTTTCGTTGATTTATTTGCTGTAATTTCTTCCGCATTATTTTTGTCATACCGTTAATTATATCAAAGAATCTTTAGATAGATGTTATGTTTCGGTCATTTTATACTCATGCCTTTTTACCTATTAGACTAGTGGTGTCTTGACTAGTCCTCGTCACTACTTCACCGAGGTTAGTCTTGATACTTACTGGGCACCGTTGTGGTGTGCTCATACTACATTTTTGCGCATTTTTGTGTGCAGATCAAGGTATCTATTGTTAGTAGCTGCACGGATTCATTGCCGAGGAGACTCAAGGTAAACCTGATGCTGCGTTCGCAGGCTTCGGAGTCACCTTCCCGTTTTTATTCAACTCTACTCCCTTAATTCTGGACAGTTGTTATTAGGAGTTGTAGAAAGATCTCGTAGAGCTTATAACTTGTATTACCGGTATTGAAAAATTGTATATTCTGTCAAGATTTCCATATCGAGACTGTGGTATTTCCTTTATTATTCTTGTTGTTCAGTCAAATGTTAGGCTTACCTAGTCCTTAAGACTAGGTGCCATCACGATACCCAACGGAGGGAAATTTATGTCGTGACAAGTTGGTATCAGAGCTGTCATGACCCAATTCTCCCTCCGACTGGGTCTCGTGACGGCACCTAGTCTAGACGACTAG
>ML241535.1:2102-32111 GCA_005239495.1 Nicotiana undulata | reverse complement strand
ATCAAGCCCCAAGACTTATTTAATCAACACTTAGGAACTTAAAATTCAAGAATTCATTTCAAAACGCCGAACCGGCCTAAACTGCACGGAATGGCATCAAACTTTACAGATAAGTTATAATTGACACCACAGAACTATTCCCGGTCTCGTAATCTCACTCGGACTTCGGGAACATCACATCACTTTCCAAGCCACATTTCCATTTCTTTAAAACTTCCAAAACCTCATCTTTGATCCGAAACCACTCGATTCACGCCCGTTTTACACCAAATTTTACAAATAAGACAATTAATATATAATAAACCTGTTCCGGGCTCCGGAACCATAATACGGGCCCGGTAACACTGTTTTCACATAATTATTCACTTTCTTATTCCTTTATTATTTTCAGAAAACAATTTCTTTTAAAAATTCATTTCTCGGGCTTGGGACCTCGGAATTCGATTCTGAGCCTATGCCCGAGTCCCATATTGTCCTACGGACCCTCCGGGACCGTCGAATCACGGGTCCGGATTCGTTTGCCAGAAATGTTGACCAAAGTCAACTATATTCATTCATTAATTATCAAAAACTCATTTTCATCAACTTTTCACATAATAGCTTCCCGGATACACGCCCGGGCTGCGCACGCATAACGAGGTGAGACTAACGGAGACTCTTAGAGCCTCGGAACACAGATAAGGCTTAAATTACATAAGATGACCTTTTGGGTCATCACAAGTCTCTAGGTTGAGCCCTGCCCCTACGTCGGCCTCTGGCATGGCCTCGGCTTGGACCTCTGCCCCTCGTAGGAGCTACCACTGGAGGCTCTGGCTATTGCTCAGCTAAAGACGCGGTACGTGTTCTCGCCATCTACGAGAGAATAAGAGTAGAAGAGTTCAATTAACATTGAGAAAAAAAAAGCTCACAACAGAGAAGAATAGAAGTGAAATTTGTTCCTAAACTTCATAGTCTCTGGAAGATAAGTACAGACGTCTTCGTACCGATCCTCCAGACTCTACTAAGCCTGTCCGTGAATTGTGAGACCTAGGCAACCTAGTTCTTTGATACCAACTTGTCATGATCCAGAATTCCCACCTTCAGGACCATGATGGCGCATAACATTTCACATGCTAGGCAAACCAACGTTAGATAATTATTAAGCCAATCCTTACTCAATTTAGTAAATAACATCAAATATGCTAAACGAAATCATGCGAGTGCCGGATAATATAAAAGCTTTACTATTTACTACAACCCCAGATCTGGAGTCACAATTCATGAGCTTCTAGGATTTTCTACAAGTAAAGTTTGAAAGAAATACAAATGTTTGAACGAAAGAAACAGTAAAAGAAATAGGAAAGGAAAGACGGGGACTTAAAGGTCTACGAATGCCAACAGATCCACCTTGAGTCTCCAATGAACCAGTCCGAGCGGCTACGCCTCTTGATCCTAGGACCAATGCATAAATTTGCCCAAGAAGTGCAGAGTATAGTATGAGTACAACCGACCCCATGTACTCTGTAACTGACGAGCCTAACGTCGACGAAGTAGTGACAAGGCTAAGGCGGATCACGCACACTAAAACTTGTACGCAATATATATAATTAAGAGAGAAAAAGGAAATACAGAATGAAGTAAAGTAGTAAATTGCAAATAATAACAAATATCCCGGGACATAAGCCAGTAACGTTCAAAATTTACCAATCCTTAAGTGCGAAAGGAAATACCGTAAAAATAACACAGCCCAGAGAAATATAACACATGGGTTGTTGTGGTGCACAGCCCGATACCATTGTATCACAATATCAGAATCATAATTCACCCTTATTGCATTAAACAATTCCACCCTTATTACCCATGTTGCGGCATGTAACCCGACCCTACAGTATAGTATAGATTAACCCATATTCCACCATATTATTCGCCCTTATTTCACCTATTGCGGTGTGCAACCCGATCCCACCATACCAATACCAAGTACTCAATGTACATAGCCAAATTCACAATTCAAAGCACAGGAACTCTTTACAAATCCATAAATACCAACTGAACCAAATAGGAAACCTTGCACAACAGGAGAATCTACTTAAGCAATTCTATACAGCGAGACCAAATTCAGAAGTTTACAACCAGAAGATGCAAGTAAACTAACTTGAGCAAATAGTAGGAAATCATGAAACTATGAAAAAGACCTAATATCATGAATGGGAGAAGACATTGATTAGCAGGTATCAGTAAGACATAGAAACACATTTAGAGCAAATAACAAGTTAGACATGGAACGAGATAATTAAAGAAAGTAGAAAAATAGGGAAAACGTGTAATTTGGTGGCGCATAAGCACTCGTTACCTCGCATATACGCTAATCACATGAAATTCACGTAACACATAGTCTAATGGTTCCTAATTCCCTTGAGTCAAGGTTAGACACAACACTTACCTCGCTCCAAGTGTCATTCAATGCTCAAACACAGTTGTTTCCTCTAGAATTCGCCTCCAAACCACTCATATATATCCACAATTGACTCAATAATATCAATTATTGCTAAAGGAATCAATTACAATGCATAAATCTAGATTTCCCAAACTTTCCCCACGAAGTCAAAATCGACCCCCTGGCCACTTGGTCAAAACCTAAGGTTAGGACCAAAATTTATTTACCCATTCACCTCCGAGCCCGATTATGTAATTAGTTTCGGAATCCTGCCCTAAATTGAGGTCTATATCCCCAATTTGCAATACCCCCTAAATTCTTCCTAAATCCCTAGTTTTTTACCATTAAAGAATAAAGATTAGGGCTAAGAATTAATGGGCGATGATGGAAATGGAAGAAAATGAGTTAAAGAGTACAAACATATAAATTGGTGTTGAACTTTCCCTTCAAAATCGCACCTAGGCCGAGCTCTAATGAGAGTTTATGAAAAATGGATAAAACCTTATTTTTGAAATATTTTAAGGTCTGGGCGTCAGGCCTTCTTCGCGTTCGCGATGTGTAGCATCCCAAATGTCTTTCGCGTTTGTGAGTTCCCCTTCGTGTTCGCGAAGGCTGGAGAGTTCTTTCGTGAATCCAAAAGAGAGTACTTGGGTTCTCCAAATAACTAAAAAATGTAGCATGCTTGAATCTAACAAGGTGTCACGACCCAAAAATCACAGGCCATGATGGCACCTAACTTGACCCGCTAGATAAGCCAATTAATAAAATAAACACCCAAATAAACTTATCAAAATTAAATTAGGATTTATCGGAACTTTTACAAATTTACCCAAGATCTGGTAGTACGAATCATGAGCTTCTAAAACTTAGAATATACATAGTTGATATGAATAAATACACATTCTGTTTGAAAACTACATGAACAAATTAATAGTGTCTAAAACTACCAAGGACAAGTGACAGCTTCTATACAGAATGCATGAACATCTTCACCAGCTCCGCTCCAATAGTCTGCACAGAGTGTGCAGAAGTGCAGTATCAGTATAATCGACCCCATGTACTGGTAAGTATCTTGACTAACCACGTCGAAGTAGTGACGAGATTTTTAGTTAAAAGATACTCATTAATAAATACTATAATGTAAACTAGAAATAGAACCAAAGCACAGAATAATATAATAGAGTACACCATATGACTGCAACAGGAAATAAACGAGTATCAGAAAGAATCACAATTTAAAATGAAAGCCCGTGAACCACAACAATCACCTCATATACATTCATAGTGTGATAAAGTACTCAAGACAACAAATCTAACGGCACAGCAACACCCTTCGTGCATTTATCTCATCCTCACCATATATGCGTAAAATCGTACCAAGCAAATGATAGAAATATCGACAATAGAAATGAAAAGGAACGGAATATGCAAGCAGTAATAATAAATGAGAATTTACAGAAGAACATCAACAACAAACTAAGCATATTGTATTGGTAAAAAAAAAGAGTTTAACACGTAAGCAAGTTCTTGACAACACAGCTTGCTACGTGGACCAAGGAAAACGCAACAGATGGACTTGATTCTGTAAAGAGATACGAGGAAAAGAGGCACGTTCAATAAACCCGAAAGTTCATCAACCACGGGAAACTTAATAATGAAGAAGAGATACGATCATAGTGAACCTAAACGAAATTACGGCCAGATTCGAGAATCAATAGTCAATGACTTATACATTACGAAACTCCTATACAACAATTATGGTTATCCTTTGTAGCGCTTCATTAATGTAATAATTAGCATTAATGAGCAATCATGACAGTAACCAAACGTTATACTAGGAAACCCCTATATAAGGGAAATAAATGTAACCCATAAGATCATCTGAATTCTCGGATACAACTGATTTTACTTTTCTGCATTCTTCAATATTGTTATTATTCAATTTTCCTTATATATCACATTACTTTCTTGATTATCAGTAACCCGTGTTCATCATAAAATAGCTTTGGTCAAGGAATCTTATTCTTTGGTTAAACAAATTGGTTCTGTTACCGGGAATCTGATAATCATAGTTTATTTTCCAATCGATATCCTTTAAACTATGTTGAATTCCAACAACAACAACAACAACAATGACAACAACAACCAGCAGAGGAGGAACCCCAGTTCCATCACCTCGAGGAACCCCACGTGGTTCAAGGGAGCCATCCCCAGTAAGATCTGATAACCATCGTAACAATGATGAGCAAATAATCGAGCAGGATCAAATAAAGAAAATGATTGCCGAATATGTGGGGCAAGCTTTGCAAGAGTTTGCAAGAGGATTACCACAGGCACCACCAATGCCGCCACCAAATACTACAATCATCGTGGAAAATCCTCAGTCTGGGTTAATAAACTCAGCCAGGGGTGACACTCCAAATGAATCTCTTGAAGTGAGACCAGGTATGACTAATAACCCTGAGTTACAAAATTTGTTGCTAACCATGCAGAAACAAATGAAAGAACAAAACGATCTTATTGAGCAAATTCCTGGAGTACCGCCGATTATCAAACGCATCGACGTATACTCTCAACAGCCCTGGAAGCCAAGCGTAGTGCCCTTTCCTATACCCAAAAAGTTCAAAATGCCCGATGTTCCTAAATATAATGGAACAACTGACCCACGTGATCATGTGACTGCTTTCACTACTGGAGTAAAAGCCAATGACTTAACAAAACAAGAGATTGAATCAGTCCTTGTCAAGAAATTTGGGGAAACTCTGACAAAAGGAGCCTTAACCTAGTATTCTCTTCTCCTTAAAAATTCTACTGATTCTTTTGCTGAGCTTGCATATTCGTTTATAAAAGCACACTCTGGTGCACAAAACGTTGAGAAAAGAATGGAAGACATATTCAAGATAAAGCAAGGAGACACGGAATTACTCCGTGAGTTTGTAGACAGGTTTCAACGAGAAAGAATGAAATTACCCAGGTTTCCAGATAATTGGGCAGCCATGGCATTTGCAAGCAACTTAAACGATAAAAGTTGAGAAGCCACGAGATGACTCAAGGAAAGTCTAAGTGAATTCCCAGCTACAACGTGGAATGATGTGCACAACATGTATAGTACTAAACTCAGAATAGAAGAGGATATCATTGCTCGTTCGAGAGATGAGGAATAATCCAGATCCAGACGCCCTGAATCAGAGAGAAGATTAGGTAAAAACATATACGACCCTTACTTAGGACCCTCGGGACGAGACACACGTCCCAGGTTCTACAATACTAGACCGTCGGGAAGAGATATAGGCTCATCCTTGTCTAGATCCAAGAAAGATTGAGACGAACGGTCCATAAGTAATACCCGAATTGGGGATCACAGCTTTAACGTAAATACTACTGAACTTGTCTCAATACTAAGAAATATGGGAGACAAAGTAAAATGGCCCAAAGAGATGCGGTCGAATCCAAATAGGAGAAATCCAGATCAGTGGTGTGAATTCCATAATGATCATGGACACAGAACCGTAGATTGTAGATTTTTACAAGGCGAAATATAACATTTGTTAAAATAGGGCTATTTAACAGAGTTGTTTAGTGATAAAGGTAATCAGGCATACATGAAGAACAGGCAAGAGCCTCCAAAGCCTCCCTCTCCGAAGCGAACTGTTAACGTGATACATGGAGGAGCGGAAGTAAATGGAATAGTTTGTCAATTAGCATCAAAGTTCACAAATACCCATGGAAAGCGGGTTCGGGAAGATGCAACTGAAGACAAAATAACCTTTGATGATGCAAACTTTGGTGGACTGATGCTTCCTCATAATGATGCACTGGTAATATCTTTACTTATTCATGACACTAACGTTAAAAGAGTATGGATTGGTCCATTCAGTTCAGTCAATATTATTTTGATAAAAGTCGTGGAAGAAACGCTAGTGGAAAATCAAATGATCCCAAAGGCACGAGCCATATCTGGGTTCGATAATTCTACAGTGATAACCAAAGGAGAGATTGAACTTAATACTTATGCCGAAGGAGTGGTCAAAAGCATAAAATTTAAAGTCATTAATATAGAGCTGGCTTACAATGTCATTTTGGGAAGACCATGGATTCATGATATGAAAGCGGTCCCATCCACCTTACATTAGGTAATAAAATTCCCATCTGAATGGGGAGTAAGAAAAATTAGAGGCGACCAACAAGCTTTTAGAAATATAAACTCAATAACACTTCACAACAAAAAAGATACGGGAGATGTTGAAGTCATCCAAATGGAGGCCAATGGCCAAACATGTACAACAGGTATGGAAACATCTTTGATCAATCATGTACAAAGGAAATGAATATTTCAAACAGGTACGGGAGAAGACGCCAGCAAAATAAATCCTATTATCATCGAAAATATGTTGGATTATGCAGACATAGATTCTGGACCAGATTTCATCCGTGAACCAGAAGAAAACGAGCATATCAAAACAACCATGGAAGAACTTGAGGTTGATCTGTTGTCTGAACAAAAACCCGAGAAAACGTTGTATGTTGGCACGAGATTGCTGGAGAGGTTAACCCCCGAGCAAAAAGGTATGTTAATTGATTATTTAAAATCTAACGCGAATTGTTTTGCATGGTCCCATTCAGATATGACAGGTATCCCCCCAGAAGTGATGACCCATAAACTGAATGAAGATCCATCATTCGTACCTGTTAAACAAAAGAAAAGAAAGCAAGGAACGTTCAAGAATCAAGTGATCGACGATGAAGTCAAAAAACATTTGAACATAGGTTCCATACGAAAGGTAAAGTATCCTAACTGGTTAGCTAACACACTGGTGGTACATAAAAATAACGGCAAATGGAGGGTTTGTATAGATTATACTGATTTAAATAAAGCATGCCCCAAAGATTCATTTCCTTTGTCACATATAGATCAGATGATTGATGCTACCGTAGGTCACGAATTATTAAGTTTTGTAGACGTACTCTGGCTATAATCAGATTAAAATGGACCCCACAGACGAGGAAAAAATCTCCTTCATTACTAATAGGGGGACTTACTGTTATAAAGTCATGCCTTTAGGCTTAAAGAATACAGCAACCACTTACCAAAGGTTAGTCACTAAAATGTTCCAAGAACATTTAGGAAAGACCATGGAAGTTGATATTGACGATATGCTTGTAAAGTCAGCACAAGAAGAAGATTATCTCCTGCATCTCTCTATTACTTTTGATATTTTACGCATGTATAATGAAGCTTAACCCGGAAAAATGTGCTTTCGGAGTGAAATCAGGTAATTTTATGGGATTCCTTGTATCTAACAGAGGAATAGAAGTAAATCCATCTCAGATAAAAGCTATAGAGGAAATACCTAACATATTATCAAATAAAAAAGAGGTTCAAAGACTGACATGGAGAATAGCAGCTTTAGGAAGATTTATTTCTAGGTCTTCCGAAAAGAGCTTTAAATTCTTTTCAATTCTTAAAAAGCAAAATCAGTTCGAATGGACTGAAGAATGTCAATATGCACTCAAAGATTTGAAGATTTATTTATCAAAGCCACCACTGCTCTCAAAGCCAAAAGAAGGGGAAAGATTATACATCTACCTGGCTGTTTCAGAAATTGTTGTAAGTGTTGTACTGGTAAGAGAAGAAAGAGGTAAGCAATCACCTATCTATTACGTGAGTAAAACTTTGTTAGATGCTGAAACTAGATACCCACATCTAGAGAAATTAGCCTTTGCTTTAATAATGGCATCAAGAAAATTACGTCCTTATTTTCAATGTCATCCAATCACTGTCGTAACTTATTATCCTTTAAGAAATATTTTGCATAAACAAGAATTGTTTGGAAGATTAGCCAAATGGGCCAGAGAATTGAGTGAACATGATATAACGTATCAGCCTAGGAAAGCAATTAAATCACAAATATTAGCTGATTTTGTAGTTGACTTAAGCAACGGCATTACCCCTGAGGTAGAAAAAGAGTTACAACTCTTTAGAGGAGTCAATCCAGGTCAGTGGACCCTATTTATAGATGGCTCTTCTAATATAAAAAGGGCCGGGTTAGGCATCGTCTTAATATCACCCACGGGTGAAAAGACATGGCAGCCTATTAAATGTTACCCTATAACTAACAATGAAGCAGAGTACGAGGTTGTTATTGCAGGCTTAGAACTAGCATGGGAGCTGTCTATCGAACAAATCGTAATCAACAGTGATTCCCAATTGGTGGTAAATCAAATGCAGGGGACTTACATCGCTCGAGAAACTCGAATGCAGCAATATTTGGAAAAGGCACGGGAACTTGTAAGACGGTTCAAAATATGGAAGGTAATACAAATACCTAGAGAGGAAAATGCAGAAGCAAACACATTAGCAAACCTCACGGCAGTCACAGAAGTAACAAATAAAGACAACATCATTGTTGTCCACATCTTCCATTCAGCAATCAACCCAGACAGGAACAAGGTATCTTTCAATAATTTAACTTGATATTGGAGAAACGAAATTCTCATTTTTTTTTGCAAAACGGTACCGTGCCTGAAGACAAAAAAGCAGCTCAAGCGCTTTGTCGCAAAGAAGAACGATATTGTCTAGTCCGCAACTCGTTGTATCGCAAAATGTTTGGTGGACCCCTAGCTAAATGCCTCGGACCTAATCAAACGGAGATCGTGATAAAAGAAGTCCACGAAGGACACTGTGGAAATCATGCAGGAGCAAGATCCTTGGTAAAAACCTTAATCCGAGCCGGGTATTATTGGCCTTAGATGGAAAAAGATGCAAAGAACTTCATATCCAAATGAGACAAGTGTCAGAGGTTCGCCAACAATATGCATAGACCAGCAGAACTGTTACACACAGTCATATCACATTGATCCTTCATGAAATGGGAAATGGATATAGTGGGACCTCTTCCCCCAGCTAAAGGACAAGTACGATTCCTACCCGTACTTACTGATTATTTCACAAAATGGGTGGAAGCATAAGCGTTCAAACAAGTGCCGGAAAAGGAGGTCAAAAGCTTCTTATGGAGAAACATAATATATCGTTTTGAGATTCCGAAAGAGGTCGTGTGTGATAATGGCCCACAATTTATAGGCTCTCAAATCACAGAAAAGTTGGCAAATTAAACGGATTGCCTCAACGCTATATCATCCCGTAGCTAATGGACAAGTTGAGTCTACTAAGAAAATCATCGTCAACAATATAAAGAAGCGGTTAGATAAAGCCAAAGGGATTTGGCCCGACGAGTTACAGGCAGTATTATGGGCATACAGGACTACATCAAAAATAGCCACGGGAGAGACTCCCTTCGCACTTGTTTATGGATCGGAAGCATTAATACCCGTGGAAATCGGCGAGCCAAGCTTAAGGGCTATAACAACTACGGAAGCAGCAAATGAGGCCAAACTCCAGACCAATATGGACTTGCTCGAATCACGAAGGGAAACAACTTTGATATGGATGGCAGCTCAAAAGCAAATCATAGAGCGATATTACAACCATAAAGCTCATCTCAGATATTTTATGATTGGGGACTTTGTGCTTAAAAAGGTTTTTCAGTCAACAAAAGAGGCAGGAGCAGGCAAGCTGAATCCAAATTGGGAAGGACCTTATAAAGTCCAGGGCATAGCTGGGAAAGGCGCATACAAGTTGGAAGCCATGGACAACAGAATTCTACCAACGAGCAGGAATGCCATCCACTTGAAGAAGTACTACTTCTAAGAAAAAGAAGTACCCCTGATCAGGTATCGCATGTTCAGTTTTATTTTTGAATATCTAAATTTTACTAACTTTTTTAGATGATAGGCAAAAGGCTAGCACATCACCAGATGATGATATTAGACCTGCAAAGACGCGAGAAAATAACACAATTCCCGGTCTAGGGTTACACTTTCTGATGGACGTTTTAAAGGGTTAAGCAATCATCATCTAAAAAAGTATATACCTTCGAGTCCCGTACGTTTTCCTTTTTTAGGGAAAGGACAATAAAGAAGGAACAATCAAGTGCTCGAGATGTCATTCTTCAAAGATCAAACACTTGGGGGATTATATAATATGAAAGACCAAGATGAAGCAAAAAAGACTACTAAAAGTCAAAAGCTCGAGCCTAAAGAACCATTTACCCAGCAAGTCAAGTGGTACGAACAAAATTAAAAGAACTGAAGACTCCAGCACAAGAATTACAAAGCCTATACTTTAAGAAAACCTTCGAACCATGTTCAGGTTAAAAGGCAAAGCATTAGCTACGAGGAAGAAATGTACATCTTTACACTTATACAAAACCTTTTGTAACCAAACCAGTTAAGGGTAAAAGATCATCATCATTGTACTCATTCAAAAACTGTTACGTTCAAAAAACTGTTACGTAACCTTTGTACTCATATAGGAAACTGTTATCAAATAAAACAGTTACGGATGAAAAGATCAAAATCCTTGTATTTATTAAGAAAACTATTATCAAATAAAACTGTTATGAATTACAAAGCATTTCCCTCGTATTTATTACAAAATTGTTGCAAATAAAACAGTTGCGGGTAAAATCCCCAATATTTGCAAAAACTGTTACCAATGAAAAACAGTTATTTCCTTGTATTAACTCGAAAAAACTGTTACCTATGAAAAACAGTTGCGAAATACAAGTGAGTATCAAATCTGTTAAAAGAAAACAGTTGCAACATGAGTTTTAGATGATAATCATGACACATGTAAAATGCCGTGGAAGTTCAAGCAAAAACTTTCCACAAAAACATCCTTAAACATGTGAGAAATTCCTATCACTCTACTGCATTACAATGAAGTGGATATGTCTTCTTCATTTAGTATCAATCAAAAAGGGATCTAACTCATAATTAAAGCCTATCATAAACAAAGGCTCAAATCTTATGCGAACACCGCACCTACTACGAAAAGGTTCGAGTGATTTATGCATCTTCATGCAAAAAGTTAAGAGGTACAAAAAAAAAAACCTCAGAGGAATAAAACATACAATAGACTTAAAGAGTAAAGCTAAAACTCGAAACAAAAGTCTTCAAATTGTATTGATATCAAAAGAGCGGATAAGTTAAAACTAAGTACTAACTAGTACTTAGCCGCATAATAGTTACATTTTTAGTGCCCCTAAGTTGTCAGTTGGGGACTTTAGAATTTCAAACTTACCCCCGATGGAGCTGAGGGTAACCACACCAATCCAAGTAAAAAAAAGGGAAACCAGATCTTCAATCATGAGGAGGAGAGTTGACTTCTTCAGGAGGAACGGCAGCAGCTTGAGGCGAAGAGGCATGAGCAGCATGGGTTTCATCAATGGATGGATCAAGATCAAGACCTCGTTGGGTCTTCTCCATGGCCTCTTTAGTTTTAGCAATTTCAGCATTGAGGTCGAAACCCTCTTGGCTCATCTCCATCAATGTATCAAGGCGAGAATTCATGTACGCCCAGCTTACATCAACGACAGCCGCCTCTTCGAGGTCATTATAATCTCTTGCCCATACTTTAAGCTCAGCCTTCAATCCATCTTTCTCGGCTTCAGCAGCTTGGTGGGCGGCCCTCAAGGGTACACCTGACTCTTCCAAAGATCGTACTTTGTCTAAAGCTTCACGCAGTTCTTCTTGGGTCCAGGAGAGAGAGTCTGTATAAGCTCACCAGAATATTCCTCCTTCTGCCCTAACAGATGCTTCAAGTCCCTGATCTCCTCCGAGGCTGGGGACAATTGTTCAGCAAACGAGGATTCAAGAATACTCTTATCCTTATCAGCTTGGCTAGAAGAATCCTTCTCCACCGCCAGCTCTGTTGCTGTAATCCTCAACTATCTCCTCAAGGTATTCCTCTCCTCTTCTAAAGCATCCATATCTACTCTGAAACCATCATATTGTGCCTTCAAAATGTCAAAATAAACTCGCAGCTCCCGCAACTCTTTCAAATCATTATCCGAATTTGAAACTCTTTTCATAAGTTCTAAGCCAATAAGGTGCATCTATAAAATAATAATAAAACAGTTAAACATGGTAAACTGTTTAGACATAGAAAAGTGTACATATGTAAGAATAAGCTGCACAATACCTTCAAAGAAGTATGCACCACTTCATTGGCTTACGTAAGAGCTGTGTGGCTGGAAAGTTTAGCTTTCTCTTCAAGACCTATCAGAGGCTTAAGCCACACCTCAGGCTCGCCCGTCTTTCTGAAAAGGCTCCCTTCAGCTGGAACCTCAATCACAACCCTCCGCATCTCCCTGCTGGAAGACCCTACTTCCCTTATGGAAGCAGGAACGGAGGGAGCAACAACAGAAATAGACGATCCAGGAATTGAAGGAGTCACGGGCACAATAGCAGGCACGGATAAATGAGGAATCGAAGAAACCATGGGCAGAGAAATGGCAGAAGCCCTAACAGTTAAAGGAGAGGGAGCAACGGAGACATGCAGAACCGGCAAAAATTCTTCTCTCGAAGAGTCAAGGAAAACAACACCTAAGGGAACATCATCAGGAGCGAGATCAAAGCCTTCATGGAACAGATATTCAACAGAATCGCGAACTGGGAACTATGAATCATTTCCAGATGATGAGGGTCTGACTGCAAGCTCGGAAGCAAGGGTCATGGGGGTAGACTCATCGTCCAAAGTTACCTGCCTTCTTCGCGACCGGTGCACCAAAGCACCCTCTCTATCTTCTTCTTCTTCTTCAGAACGGGGGTCACTAACTTTCCTCTTCAAGGAAGATGAACTAGCAAGGATATCCTGAGCCTGAGTTAGAGACATCTTCGGGATAGATGAAGCAGACACACCAAGGGTAGAAAACCCTGTCAAAGAGGGAAAAGTTAAATAAAAGTAGGCTCGGGTAAGACAGGAAGTAAGAAAAACTCCACTTACCATGGGTCTTTACAAACCAACGGTACTTCCCCGCGAAATACTTCCATGACCTTTTTTCAACAGGAGCAGTATACAACATTTTTTCTACCCAATCACGAATACTAGAGACAATCTCAACAGTATTCACGATTGATGAAAAGAAAAAATAGATTTGGTGTTAATAACACAACCCAAGTCTAATGAAAGAAGAAAATATATACGAACCAAAAAAGTACTCATGTGCACGGTTCCACTTCTCAGGGAAGGGAAGATTATCTTCACCCACTAAACCAGCACTAGGGACAGCAACATACCGGAGGTACCAACCTCTATCTTTATCATCACCAGGGGTTACCAACACTCTTTTACTCCGAGCAGCCAGAGTAAAACCCCCTTGAAGAAACAAGACAGGAGAATACAAATGAATAAGATGATTGAAATTAAAGGGAATTGAGGCTAAGGAATCCAATACTCTCAGACACGCGACAACTCGCCACACCAGAGGACCAACTTGTCCCAAATAGATGTTGAAAAAATGGCAGAACTCGATGATGACAGGATCAATGGGAGGTCTAAACCCTAATGTAAAAGGATAGGTATAAACAAAGGAAAAACCAATCCTATAAGATGTTATCCTTTGGTTACTATTCGGGACATAGACAGGGAAATCAGGCCCCAAAATCACTCCCTACGGACAAGAGGAACATGACCTTCAGTGATAATAGTTTAATATCTCTCTACACTATCTGAAGAACTAGATTGATCCACAAGAACTGGGTTTTCCCTAGTGAAGACAAACTCGGCAGGAATAATCTCGTCAACTTTGGGTTCACGAAAATTATCATCCTTACCTCTAGACGAAGAATAAGAAGATCTAGCCCTAGGAGAAAGCAAAGACCTACCAGAAGGAGGAGAAATTATTTGGAAGAAGAACCTCTGGTGGAAGCAGATCCCAAACTTCTTAACCTACCTCCCCTCCGACTCCTAGTAGGAGCAGAAGAAGACGCTAAATTCTCCACATCTATTACCTTCTTCGGTTGATTTGATGAAGACATTTTTACAAAGACAATAGAAAATTCTTTACAAAGGAAGAGACAAGTTAGAAGATGTTCCGTGAAAGTAAAGAAAAGAAGAAGGGTATTTATACATAGAGACAACCGTCAAAACATGAAAAAACAATGATGGAAAGTCATAATCAAAGGCGTAACTTCGGGACTGACACAGCCGCAAAAAGCCCTAAAAGGTGTTGGGTCATTGCAGAACCAATCATAAAAGGACACGTGGAAGAAGCATTAAATAGAAGTGACAAACGACTCCTGTATTCATAAAAGGATACAATGTTTCGGAGCAAAGCGGCGGCAAAATATTCCCGCCATAAATGCAAGTCCACTTACCAAATATTAATCGACAAATATATGGTAAGTGAGGGGACTATCTGTATTGGTAAAAAAAAAGAGTTTAACACGTAAGAAAGTTCTTGACAACTTAGCTTGCTACGTGGACCAAGGAAAACACAACAGATGGACTTGATTCTGTAAAGAGGTACAGGGCAAAGAGGCAAGGTCAATAAACCCGCAAGTTCATCAACCACGGGAAACTTAATGACGAAGAAGAGATACGGTCACAGTGAACCTAGAAAAAATTACGGCCATATTCGAGAATCAACAGTCAATGACTTATACGTTACGAAACTCCAATACAACAATTACAGTTATCCTTTGTAACGCTTTATTAATGCAATAATTAGCCATTAATGAGAAATCATGATAGGAACCAAACGTTATACTAGGAAATCCCTATATAAGGGAAAGAAATGTAACCCATAAGATCATCTGAATTCTCGAATACAACTGATTTTACTTTTCTGAATTCTTCAATATTGTTATTATTCAATTTTCCTTATTTATCGCATTACTTTCTTGATTATCAGTAACCCGTGTTCATCCTAAAATAGCTTTGGTCAAGGAATATTATTCTTTGGTTAAACACATATAGCATTGAGGTAATGATCACAATTAGAAAAAAAAGGGTTATAATTTCGATTAACTAGCATGATGGAGGCCTAATTACAAATATAGCAAACAAGAAGGAAACACATGATCTTCACAAATTAACAAGTATGGACATGAATAACTAACATGGATGAAGACTTACGCTAAGGTGCAACATAATAGATACAACATGAGTATAATTATAAAAGTAGGAAATAGGCATGGCATATGCAAGTTAAGCAACAAAAAGGTATGGACAACACAACAACAATTGAGATAGAGGTCAAGTACGGGACAATAACAACATGTTACACAAAATATATAATGGCAACAATGACAACTCAAGGTGAAGGCAGAAATGTATACACAAAAAACAGATATCACATCATAATGCATGTCCCTCATCCTCACTTGCACGGAAACACCCTTCATACCATGACCTCACAATATTAAAAGCATAACAATATAAATGAAATGGCATGGCATCACCCTTGCGTTATACTATTCCACAAGGCAACAATGATTTAATGAACCCTCAAGGAACACATAATTCAAGTACTTCCATAAAACAGTACAAGTATGGAATCTATCATCTCAAAATATCAGATGTAACAATGTATTAACGATTATGCATATGGATAACCAAATTGTTGCGTCCCCTTTTTCTATCGCACGAGTTAGGTACGGAGAGATCGGGTTAAGACATTATGGATAACTCCTTTAAAAGAAAAGGAAGAGTCGCAACCTAACGATTTAACGGTGCGTTAGGGCACCTAGAGTTGATAACTCATAAACTAGTTTGCATTACCAGAGAACGGGTAAGGGCTTGATACTATCCCAAAGGGAAGGTGTTAGGCACCCCTCAGGATCCACAATTGTGGGTCCTAGCCAATAAGTTTTGTGAATTTTGATGGTAAGCAAGTAACAAATAAGGTTCACATATGAGGGGATTTAAAACAAGTTTGAAAATCTTTAAAAGTTTTGAATAACATAAACATTTTGAAAAATAAGTGTCCTAAGTTTAAAGTAATATGGGTCACTTTAATGCAATACCCAGTATGTCACACCCCGGGGAAGCGGCTACACGTGGTATTAGCGCACCGTCGCACCGGTCATCATATCCGTATTCTACCCTTCCCACCCCGTAAAGGTTATAAAAAAGCGCGTGTTGGTCACGAATGCTTATTGCGTGCCGTTACCCATCCCATCCTATAAGTCCTAGAGGGTGATTAGGACCACTAATCCTATCAAGGCGGGGACTAGGCTGACTTAGGTCTAAAGGATAAAATACTAGGCGACAGTGAAAAACAAGTAGAACACATGTAGTGGGATCACATAGGGCAAGTAATGGGCTCACAAGTCCCTCCGCAATTAAACACGTAAGTGGCACGTCTTAAACACGATTAAAGTCTCAAAAGGAGGTTTGAAAATAAGAGTTTGTTGAGTTGAAATTCAGTAGGTTTCAATAGTTTAGTAAAAGGATATGTTCTAAAAATTTAGTGAAAGCAAAGGGTTCAATTAAGACTGAGCAATTCAAAAGGATGATTGATTTTCAGAACTGCAGTAGTTTAGAGACAACAATAAGAATTAAAAGTGCGTAGCAGTTTAAAGCTTTCAATAAAAGAGAAAAATAACTTTTAGAAAAATCAGTGATTTGAACAGGAGTGCGTTTATTTGAAATTCAATAATCTAAAAGTGAGTAAAAAAATCCAGTAGTTCGTAGGACTTTATCACATTGTTTTAGAAAATGGTTTAGCAAGTATTCAGAAATAGAACAATTTTATATAATGAAGTAACTCTGAAAAACTTAACAGTTTGAAGATAGGATAGGAATCAGAAATCCTGAAGTCAGTAATGAGAAGTAAAAAAGCGCACAATTTCAAAATTGTTTTAAAAGAAGCATAGGAGTTTAGTAGGATTCCAAGAAAGCAGAATCAAAATTTGGGAAATTCCAAAAGAGGCAGATTAAACCCAACACAGTTGATTTGATTTTAATTATGCATTTAGGCCTAAAGTTTGTCTAGGCGTCGTATATTTGCCTAAAGGTAAACATGCTTACTTTGACTCTGTTTTAAAAGACATAAGTGATGATATATTTGCAGAAACGTATTGACAATATCTTAGTGAGGTTATTATATTAGAGACATGTTAACTAAGTGTTCAAGTTCTGACAAATAAAAATTCTACAGGCAAGATATCTAATGCACATATGAATACCTAGAAGACATGATTTCTAGATGCTATGATCATGAAAATGCAGTAAGATCTTATAACTGTTTTTTGTTACTTGATATAATTATTAACTGTGATCATGGCTTGCAAAATGAGTGAAGTACACATGGCGAAAGATAAAAGAACCTAAGCAGGATTTCTAATGCATGAGATGCATGTCCTACACAGGATATCTAATGCACATGTAAGTAAGAAAAAACCTATAAGCATATTTTCTACCCCTTACTAGACTAAGCATGCATAGTCCCCTCCCATATTCGCTATCCAGCCCTAATTATTTGTTTACAAATTATTACAAACCAAGAATAAATGAATTACAATAATTTCAAAAGAAAAATAAGAAGTTATTATATAGTGAGCCTTCAAACAAGCCTAACCTTCCAGCCTCACCCCTATTGAGCCCCATAGCCTTACACGGCCTGGGTGCGGCAAAGCTCCCAAAGGTCCTTATAAGGGCCCTGGCCAATACCAGCACCCAGCAGTTTATCAAACTTGAGATTGGTGCAGTGTAGAGTTACCAACCTCAATGTATCAAAGTTCAGAGGGAACTCAAGGTTCCCTAAGCAATGCTTACATTGAGGAGGTGGAACCTAAGTTTCTAGGAGTTGTGTGAAGTTCACAAAGAAGTAATTAAAAAGTATTGAGTTTTTTATTTAAAAAAAAAAGAGTAATTGAGACAACAGCTTTTAAAAGATGACTTCAAAAAAACTGATGAAAGATTTTGTAAAATTTTTTTTTGCAGAAGGAAGAAACAATGCAACTACAGTCAATAGGTAAACATTTCAAGGGAAAAAGGAACTACACAAGTAGGAATGAGGACAAATAATTCACAGAATAACAACAGAATAAGGTCACAGATTCACCTAGTGACCACATAATTGTCACAAAGCAACACAGATTCATAGAATCACATATTAGGCAAAGAATCAGAGTTATATAGCATTTAGACAATCATGTAGATGGGGAAGGTTCATAACATAAGGAACTAAACATGTGACAATGGTCATATTGAGAAGAGAAATGTCAGATTACAACAAAGGGGAGTTACACAAGTTTAACATAGAGTTACATACATCATAATTGTACAGCATTCAGGTATTATGAGAAGAAGGCACTGATCTTGTATCATGCTATGGTGAATAAATAACAAGGACAGACAAGAGGCATCAATCATATAGAAAAACAGACTTGCTGACTCCAAAGGGGTCCAACAAAGCTGTAGCAAATCAGACAAGATAAAAACAAGAGGCATATCATACCCAAAGAGACAAGGGAAATCACAGAAGCAACAGAAAACATATTAGACTAAGAGAAAAAGAAAGATATTGGGGGGGCATACTGACTACCAAGGTATTGAATAGCCATAGAGAATCACATGAGAAAATAGAATAGCAAAAGGAAAAGACATAACATAAAGTCATGTTAATTGCATGGTGAGCAATAAAACCATAGGATAAAGCACAAAAGAAACAATAAGTAGATAAGCAAGAACTGAAACATTGTATAGAGTACTATAATTAAATCAGAAACATACCAGTTGAGTAGTAGGAATAGCAAATGCAAGAGATAGCACAACAGTATCAGTGTGCAGGACAAAGAGCAGCAGAAGCCAGTATACAGCAGAATGAGAGAGCAACAGCAGGGCACAAGAACAATAAGGGACTACTCAGCCTTAGCTTTAAGCTGACTGAGTAGTCAGTGATAGATGCAAAGAGCAAGTAGAGAAGAAATCACAGAAGAGTTTAGAGCAGTATTGCTCAGTGCTTAGTGTGAGAATTTCAGTGTGTGAAACTCAGTGTATTGTATGAATTTCAGTGTGAGTGTCAGTGTGTTTCCGTTTTAGTGTCTTGCAAAGAGAGAAGATAATTCTTTATATAGTTTTGAAAATCGAATAGCACATAGCAAATTATGGTGGTAGCAATCCATCAATATCAATTAAAGATAACAGGACTCCTTTAATTAAGGATTCTAATTCAAACGACATTGTCAAGGTAAAATAAGGCAAAGAAATCAGTCCAATAGGACTGACTCTCCCAAAAAATAGAACAAGGAAGTCACATGGTACACAAATAGAGCCAAATACATAGTGAGTTAATTAAGGCATGTTGTAGTAATATTACATTAAGGAATAATATAGGGTATCAGCTTAGAAATCAATTAAGAAGGTCTTGAAATCACATGGAATCCGGAAAAATAAAAGAGGGCACCACATAAACATGGTAAGAATTCAAAAATTGGTACGGTATTATAAAAGGAAGATATACAATTGTGTATTTAAAGAAAATATCACACAGATGCAACAAGATTTCGAAATTGATACAGCATTGTAAAAGGGAAATGCACAATGGTGTTATTTAAGAAAAATATTACGAAAAATCAGCATAAAATCAGCAAGTAAAACAATTATTGAGTTGAATGGTTGAGTTACTAAGTATTTAAACAACAGTGCTGATAATTATAAGAGATGTTAATAGAACAACAGGAGAATCAGAGATTATAGCAATGAATAGAACAAGAACAAACAAGCACACATAACAAAATCAACCTGGGGTATTAGGGTTTCATGAATAGCAGTTCGAACAACAATAAATCACGAAATAATCACTTAAGCATGATACAGATAACTAAAACCAAGAAAAAATCCTTTTGAAGACGGGTTTAAGAACCCTAATATGAAAGCATTAAAAGAACAAGTTTTTCCAGAGAAAACCATAGAAAATATCATAATAATGTAAGCATGTAAGCAGACATTAAGAAAAATCAAAAATCCATGTGATTAGGGTTTCGTGAAACCCGTAAAAGAGGAAAAATCCTCAGAGATGGCATAGATTAGGCCGGAAAACATGAAAACTTACTCAATAGTTGGGGTTTGGCCGGAAAGAGGCAAGAGGCTCAACGGAGGCAAGCGGACTGCTTCAGGCCTGTTTTGAAGAACCCATGTTGTCACTGAGCGAGTGAGAGGTGAATAAATGACCACGAGGCAGTGAGGAGACATGGAAGCCGGTGAGAGAACTGGCCGGAGAGGGGAACAGTCCCCATCGGAGGGGAGATTTCTAGAGAGCAACTGAGAGAGATGAGAGAAGAAAGGTCGCGAAGGAAATGAACCGGTGGGGGGAGGGGTTAGGTTAGGATATTTATGGTAGGGGTTGATCTGGGCCATTGATCATATTTGATTAACGGCTCAAATTAAGCCAAGGGTTGGGCTGAGTAGTTTTAATTAAATCTGGGTTGGGTAATTGGTTCAATTATGGCCAGATTTTAAATAAAAATAGGCTAGTTATTAAATACCCAATAACAAAATAGGAAATTAATTAATAACAATACTTAATAAATTAAAAGATGAAATTAAGTTAAAAATAAGTAAAATTAAAATATTTAAACAATATAAAAAAATGTAAGAAACATAAGTTTCAAAATTAAAGGTATATAATGACTAATTAGGCCATGATTGCAAAAATAATTGTAATTGAAATTAAATAGTACACAATTGTCCAATTTACGAAATAATTGAGCTTTAATTAGTAAAAAGTGATTATAAATGACATATTAAATTTAAAAATATTTTGAGATTATTTAGAGCGTAACGTATGAATTATAAAAATATGAAAAGGTAAATAAATAGGGAATTATTCAAATAAATGTGTAAAAATTAGGAAAAATTCTCATTATTACAAAGAATGATTTTGAAAACTTATATGCAAGTTTAAAATAATTTTGAGGAAAAATTGGGTATCAACAGCTGCCCCTCTTTACCAGGGAAGGATGAAAGAGTTGTCGGGTAAATATATGATGGCCAATTTTGACCTAAGATGAAGCTGCGGGATAGGATTCGGCCGCACCCTGGTTTCTGAGCTGCCTACATATCCCTGGTTTACAGGAATCAGGCGGCCTGTAGTTCCGGAGTCATCGGCGAAATATACCGACGATGTTTTACAAGAACGGACACAGGGTGCATGGTGGGGTAAGAATACGAAGATATTTCGGGGTTGTGACGAAGAACTGGAGCGGCCCGCTCCTGCCTGGTTGGTTGTTCCGGCCGGGTTACCTGCAAATAAAGATCGAACGTATATTGCATAATATAAACATGATGCAAGTTCCCGCTGGACTATGAATGATGTCTTCGGACAATTAGGATGGTGTCCTTAGACCATGATGTCCTGGGCCATGAATCGCTTGGTGCGGGATTCGCAGACTATGAAATGATGTCCTCGGGCCATGAGGATGGTGTCTTCAAATCATTATGCCTTTGAATAATGATATGCAAGTTGAATAAAGGAGATCTGCAGGCTATGAAGTGATGTTCTCGGGACATGAGGATGGTGCCTCCGAACGATGATGCCTTTGGACAAGTTGGCGATATTTCAGCCCATGAAGAATGCAATAGTATGATGCTGACAAGACAGAGCTTAGTAACTTGCGATTTGCGAAAAATAAAGCGGAGTAGAGCTTAGCCCGAAAGAGAGTGTAGATAAATATCGTTGCGAAAGGTAATTGTTCTGAAAACTAGATAGGAGGTGTGCGTAGTGAAGTAAAATGCGGATAGAGGTAGCGTAGAACCTCGAAAAGCAGAATGACAGCCTTATGCAAGGAGTAAAGTGCAGTGGGAGACAGTGCTTAGTCTCGGAAGGCAGAAGAGTAGCCTTATGCAAATGGAGGAAATAGGATGCAGGGAGACAGTGCTTAGTCTCGGAAGGCAGAATGGTAGCCTTATGAAAATGGAGGTAGAGCTTAACCTCATGCAGATGGAGACAGAGCTTAGTCTCAAAAGGCAGAAAGATTGCCTTATGCAAATAGAGGAAATAGAATGCGGGGAGACAGTGCTTAGTCTCGGAAGGCAGAATGGTAGCCTTATGAAAATGGAGGTAGAGCTTAACCTCATGCAGATGGAGACAGAGCTTAGTCTCAAAAGGCAGAAAGATTGCCTTATGCAAATAGAGGAAATAGAATGCGGGGAGACAGTGCTTAGTCTCGGAAGGCAGAAAGGTAGCCTTATGCAGTGCAAAAATGTAGGGAGACAATGCTTAGTCTCGAAAGGCATAATGATAGCCTTATGCAAAGGGAGGTAGAGCTCAACCTCATGCAGATGGAGATAGATCTTAGTCTCGGAAGGCAGAATGGTAGCCTTTTGCAATGATGCAAGTGTGGAAAGATAAAACGACAGTAAGAGTTCTTAGCTGATGATAAATTATGGCGATATGATTGTTGTGAATACAGAGCTACTTGCGGTGATAGTAAATGTTGGCAATGCGGGATGGGTTTGAGAATGTCTTGAGATGTCTTGAAAAGATAAAAAGATACTTTGGGTTTTCGCCGTCTTTATGCCTGTGTTCAAAGAAAAATTGTGAGTTTTGTAAAGGGGAAGGCTAGTTCGTATCCCCTACTGGCTTGATCCGGCCTGCTTGCTTGATGATGATGCCTTTGCTTCTACTGCGGGGGTAGCATTGCTAAAACAAACTGCTTTTTGAGAAAAATAAATATGCATGATTTTGTAAAATATGATATGATATATAGAAAGCATAGTTTTCTTTGGATGAACCGAATACCGTGACGCGGTTCAAGACATTGAAACCTCCATTGCGGCGGAGATTTGAGAGTTCCTTCTCAACCTTTGCCCCAGTTTGATGGGTGAATACTTCTGGTTGTTACTAGTGCGGTGCTCGGCTGAACTTGCTTCAGAATTTTGAGGTCCCTCCTCAAAATTCTGCCCAAGTTTCAATTCGTGGGGAAAATGAAATTTTATTAGAATGTGACCGAACCCACAGGGATGCCTACGTATCCCCTCTTAAACGGGGATCAGGTCAGGCATAGTTCATTTTACAGCATTGACAGAAAGCATAAAGGGTTACACATAGTAGCGCTTGAATGCATCTGAATTGATTGGTTTAGGCCAAACTTCTCCATCCATTTTTGCGAGTATGAGTGCTCCTCCTATTAGCACTCGGTGAACCATGTACGGGCCTTGCTAATTAGGAGAGAATTTCCCCTTTGCTTCGTCTTGATGAGGAAAGATTTTCTTTAACACCAGCTGCTCCCGGTGTGAATCGTCTTGGTTTGACTTTCTTGTTGAAGGTTCTGGTCATTCTGTTCTGATATAGCTGACCGTGACAAACCGCGTTCATTCTCTTTCCGTCTATGAGGGCCAATTGCTCATAGCGGCTTTCTACCCATTCTGCGTCGGTGAGTTCAGCCTCTCGTATAATTCTCAGGGATGGAATTTCAACCTCGGCAGGAATGACGGCTTCTGTGCCGTATACCAACATGTAAGGATTTGCCCCGGTTGATGTGCGAACCGTGGTGAGATACCCCAACAGGGCGAATGATAACTTCTCATTCCATTGCTTGTGTTTTTCTATCATCTTTCTTAATATCTTCTTAATGTTCTTGTTGGCAGCCTCGACGGCTCCGTTCATTTGAGGTCTATATGTTGTAGAATTCTTGTGCTTGATCTTGAAGGTTTCACACATTACTTTCATCAAATCACTGTTGAGATTGGAACCATTATCGGTGACGATTGACTCTGGAACTCCAAATTGACAAACAACGCGGTCGCGGACAAAATCGACTACCACTTTCTTAGTAACTTCTTTGTAGGATGCGGCTTCGACCCATTTGGTGAAATAGTCAATAGCAACCAGAATGAACTTGTGTCCGTTGGAGGCAGCATGCTTGATTGGTCCAATAACATCCATGCCTCAAGCGGCGAACGACCAGGGTGAGCTTGTAGCATTAAGCTCGCTGGGAGGTACCTTTATCATATCCCCATGTATTTGACACCGATGGTATTTGCGAACATACTGGATGCAATCTGTTTCCATGGTCATCCAGAAATAACCAACCCGAAGAATCTTCTTTGCTAGAACAAACCCGTTCATATGAGGATCGCATGTACCAACATGTATTTCCTCCAACAGCTTCGTTTCTTCCTTTGCCTCGACACATCTTAGAAAACCCAGATCAGGAGTCCTCCTATATAGGATTCCTCCGCTGTGAAAGAAGTTTTTGACAATCTTCGTAGAGTGCGCTTTTGAGTGACGCTTGCAAGTTCTGGATACCCTCCCTCTGCCAAGTATTTCTTAATGTCATGAAACCAAGGCTTTCCATCCGCTTCTTCTTCAACGTGTGCACAGTAAGCCGGCTGAGTGTGAATCCCTACTGGGATAGGATCAATGAAATGCTTATCTGGATGCTGGATCATGGATGACAGGGTGGCCAGTGCGTCGGCGAACTCATTCTGGATTCTGGGAACATGCCGAAATTCAATCTTTGTGAACCTCCTTCTCAATTCCTGCGCACGATGTAGGTATGGCAGTATCTTGGAATTCTTGGTCGCCCATTCTCATTGAACTTGGTCTATCAATAAGTCTGAGTCACCAATTACTAATAATTCCTGAATATTCATGTCGATGGCCAAATTAAGCCCAAGGATGCAGGCCTCATATTCAGCCATGTTATTGGTGCAGGGGAACCTTAGTTTGGCGGATACCGGGTAGTGCTGACCAGTTTTTGAAATTAAAACTGCTACAATACCCACGCCTTTGAAGTTTGCGGCCCCATCAAAGAACATCCTCCAACCGTCGTTGGATTCTGCAATGTCCTCTCCTATGAATGATACCTCTTCATCGGGGAAATACGTTTTTAGAGGTTCGTATTCTCCATCCAAAGGATTCTCGGCAAGATGATCGGCTAACGCTTGTACCTTGACTGCCTTCTGAGTTACGTAAATGATGTCGAACTCACTTAATAGGATCTGCCATTTAGACAGCCTGCCAGTGGGTATAGGTTTCTGAAAGATGTACTTTAGTGGGTCCATCCTGGATATGAGGTATGTTGTGTAGGCACAGAAATAATGCCTCAGCTTCTGTGTGACCCAAGTCAAAGCACTACAGGTGCGCTCTAATAGAGAATATCGGGCCTCATATGGGGTGAACATCTTGCTGAGGTAGTAAATTGCTTGCTCCTTTCTTCCTGTTTCATCATGTTACCCGAGAATGCAACCGAAGGCTCCTTCTAATACAACCAAGTAGAGTAATAGGGGTTTACCCGGCTCTGGGGGTACCAAGACTGGTGGTGTTGAGAGGTACTTTTTGATTCTATCGAAGGCCTTTTGAAAATCCTCAGTCCATTTAGTTACAGCATCCTTTCTCAGCATTTTGAAGATTGGTTCACAAATGACCGTAGAGTGGGCTATGAACCGGCTGATATAATTGAGCCGTCCCAGGATGCTCATAACATCCTTTTTGTTCTTTGGTGGCGGCAATTCTTGGATGGCTTTGACCTTTGACGTTCTTTGCGTTTCCCAGGTTGACGACCTCAGTTTCGTCCAAGTTAGACTTAGGTCTATTCTCAAATTTCTCGACATCTTTAATAATATCCTCAGGTATATCGTCCTTGTCTGACTCGGAATCCGTTTGTTGCGTTGTCTTGTTGCATGTCACAATCATCGGTTCATCAAGATAAGTAATAGTAATATTGTGTAAATAAAGTAATGGGGAGAAAACAGTAGCAAGTAAATATACGATTTGTAAGAAAAATCAAAAATGCTTTGATAAATTAAATAACTATTTTGAACATTAAATATTTTACTGCAGGAATTGAAAAATGCAGAAAGGGAAAATTCATTTAGTAAATAATCAGTAAATAACGCTTGTTTTTAGCCTTGCTACCCCGAGGCTCGGCGGGCTCTGGTTGTTCGGACAAATCAGTTCTTGAGATATAATGCTAGAATGCATGAACCAACCTTTGGGGAGGGGAATAATAAAAGAAACAAAAACAAAAAGGAAACAAGTCAATGAGGATTATAAAACATATTGCGGTAATTAAAACACGTAATGCGAGAATGTAAAACGCATCCTAAGTTGGGGAACCTCTTTGTGCCCGAGGTAGGCCTAGCGACAAATTAATTTGGAGAACTTGAAATGCTAAATGCCTCATTTTATTGATGATAAAAATGGACGAACCCAAAAAAAATACAAAAAATATAAGCAAGAAATAAAATCACTAATGGCCATTGGCCTTACTACATTGGTAAAGCGGAAAAGAAAATCCCATCTAATTGGGTCCCAAAAGGACCTTCTCCAAGCTTGGCCCTCTCGTCATATTTTAGATCATGCTGAGTCTGGGAACTTCGTGCCTCGTTTCCTGCGAACAAACAAGGTTAGGCCCTTACCCCCGACAGACTCGACTATTTAACATCCATAATTAGCAAAGAGCATTTAAGTTCTCCAAATAAATGCGTAGAACGTGAAGACGTCCTTTTGGGTTCCAGGGAAACCCAATGAACTTTGGACAAGGCTATCTTAAAAGCTATTGTGTGGAAAACACGTCTGCTTTGGATAGGTTTGACCATGATGCATGCAACATACAACAAAGTAAGGTTTCTATTGGGGTTCTAGACTGGTACCCTTGAGCGGACAACTCAAGGGGGAAGGCACGGAATTGTCGACTGCACTGCTGATCGACTAGTTTTACCGCAAATACGCCTTTCCAAATTTGGGGGTAATGATATTGGAAGAGCACAACCACTCATTGTAAGCGTTGCTATAGGATTTGTTTGGCACGAGTGGAATATGAATGCAGAGCATGATATGCATTAATAAGCATTAAAACAGATAGACATGTGTTCTCACGTTGGGAAAAGCAGTAAAGAAAGGAAATACAGCAGTTATAATGGAAAGCGGTTACAAACAAAACATGAAGATACCTTAGTTTCGTTCAAGTGAAATAAATATTTGCGAAATTTAAACAATTAACGACATATAACGGAGAATAGGAAGAGGTATAAGCATTTAAGTGACAATTAATAGTCCAAAGCACTGAACAAATTGTAATGGTACAAGCCTAGGGAGTATCCCCAGCAGAGTCGCCATTATGTCGCGTCCCCTTTTTCTATCGCACGGGTTAGGTACGGAGAGATCGGGGTAAGACATTATGGACAACTCCTTTAAAAGAAAAGGAAGTGTCGCCACCTAACGATTTAACGGTGTGTTAGGGCGCCTAGAGTTGATAACTCATAGACTAGTTTGCATTACCAGAGAACGGGTAAGGGCTTGATACTATCCCAAAGGGAAGGTGTTAGGCACCCCTCAGGATCAATAACTGTGGGTCCCAGCCAATAAGTTTTGTGAAGTTTGATGGTAAGTAACAGATAAGGTTCACATATGAGGGGATTTAAAACAAGTATGAAAATCTTTAAAGGTTTTGAATAACATAAACATTTTGAAAATCTTTAGATGACCACGAGGCAGTGAGGAGCCATGGAAGCCGGTGAGACAACCGGCCGGAGAGGGGAACATTCCCCATTGGAGGGGAGACTTCTAGAGAGCAACTGAGAGAGATAGAGAGATGAGAGAAGAAAGGTCGCGAAGGAAATGAACCGGTGGGGGGAGGGGTTAGGTTAGGATATTTATGGTAGGGGTTGATGTGGGTCGTTGATCATATTTGATCAACGGCTCAAATTAAGCCAGGGGTTGGGCCGAGTAGTTTTAATTAAATCTGGGTTGGGTAATTGGTTCAATTATGGCCAAATTTTAAATAAAAATAGGTTAGTTATTAAATACCCAATACAAAAATAGGAAATTAATTAATAAAAATACTTAATAAATTAAAATATGAAATTAAGTTAAAAATAAGTAAAATTACAATATTTAAACATATAAAAAAATGTAAGAAACATAAGTTTCGAATTTAAAGGTATATAATGACTAATTAGGCCATAATTGCAAAAATGATTGTAATTGAAATTAAATAGTACTCAATTGGCCAATTTATGAAATAATTGAGATTTAATAAGTAAAAAGTGATTACAAATTACATATTAAATTGAAAAATATTTTGAGATTATTTAGAGCGTAATTTATGTATTATAAAAATATGAAAACAATAAATAAATAGGGAATAATTCAAATAAATGTGTAAAAATTAGGGAAAATACTCATTATTACAAAGAATGATTTTGAAAACTTATATGCAAGTTTAAAATAATTTTGAGGAAAAATTGGGTATCAACACAAATTAGATACATCAATTTATTCTCAGAGTTCCATCAAATTCGATCAAGTTATAATAGGCTAAGTCTAGGTTCTAACATTTAATACTAGGTTCTTAATATCTAGAGGTCAAGTGAGGCAAGTGTCACGACCTAAATTCCCAACCTTAGGGATCGTGATGGCGCCTAACACCACACTTGCTAGGCAAGCCAATGTTAGAGTTCGATTAGCTATTTTCCTTTGATTATCCATTTAAACATAATAAACAATTATAAAATAAACTTAAGCTACTGACTTTAAATGAGGAATTCCAAACATGAAATAATAATCACTTAAATAAACCGAGCCACGAACCAGTTACATAAGTAACTCAAAAACTACCCCAGGGTCTAGTGTCTCAATTCACGAACTACTAAAGAATACTACAAATACTGGGCTAAAAGAAATAGTGTAAATGTTATGAATATACTAAAACAATTTTATAAAAAGTAGGAGAAGCTATTTCTTGGAAGAAAATAAGTTTCTTGAAATTCCTTTAAGCTTATATCTTATGCAATGGTGCTCTTGATTTCATTTTGCAGTTTCCCCATTTCAGCAGCAATTGCAGAAAGCCAACTATACCTGATATAAAGCCGTTCTATAAAAATTCAAGACAAGAATATAAGCCTCGAAAGCCTTTGTTACTTCGGTAGGGTCGGACGGCTTTCTTTGCCCCAGCTTCTGTGGACCGAGGAGAAAAGGGGCTCTTCCGGGGGGGCCCGAGCCATCAGTGAGATACCACTCAATCCCTCCTTTCTTTCCCCTGCCTCCGGACACCCTTTATAATGTTTTAATAACGGCTCACGCTTTTTTATCTCGGGATCTGCGAATGCCGGCAAATATACCTCGTGTCTCCGAATGAATGGATGGCTTCTCTAAAAATCTCTATTGTTGGCTAGTACCTGGATCTACACAAAAGAGTGCAGAGTGTAGTATCAGTACAATCGACCTCATGTACTGAGTAAGTGCGGAGCCTAACCTTGACGAAGTAGTGACGAGGCTACAGCGTGGCATTAACAATGTAACCCGTGACAATAATAAATAATAAGCAAGAAAGAAAACTAAAACAAATAAATAATAACAGCTGGAACAACCATTTGAATTAATTCAGTCACCCTTTTCAAGTCTCAGCTATGACCACTACTCCAATAAATTACTAATTTCCAAACTTTACCTTAAAATAACCACATGTACAAAATATGAGAAAGATCGTTGAGTAAAACAAGAATTTCAAAATCTTTGTAATTAAAAACAGTAGAACATAATTATTCACTATTATCAAAATCAATTTCTCCACCCTTATCACAATCAATAATCCACCCTTATCACAATCTATTTCGCCCCCTTATCACAATCAATTTTGTTTATTCATCAGAAACTTTCACAATTCAACCCAAGCCCTTTCACAACACTTTTATCTCAACATTTATAAACAGAAAACTATACTTCTCATAAACTCATCAATATTATCACAAAAATAAAACCAACAGGAATATATATATATATATATATATATATATA
>ML241531.1:3218-13407 GCA_005239495.1 Nicotiana undulata | reverse complement strand
CATTTCTGTTTATTTATTTTATTATTTCCAGAATTGTTTTACAAATACAGAGTTATAACATTACTTACGTTGAAAAATATGAGTGAGATGGTATGTTTAAATGAGAGCAATTATAATATTTGAAAAGTAATACCAGATCCTTGATTATTTATCTGGAATTTGTTACAGACGGAAAGCGAATATGAGCAAGATGATATGTTTAAATGAGAGTAATTATAATATTTGAATCACGCTTGACTCAAACCAAAGGCTAGCACATGAAATTTAGGTTGCCCAAAATCATAAGGAGATAACAGTCCATTTCCTCTATCAATGGGAAACTTAAAAAAATTATTTTTGATTTTCAAAGCTTCACTGCATTTTTATTGAAAAAACAAAGCAGGATACATTTTATTTCTGTATTTTTTTGTTTTTCTTTTCCTTTTCTTTTCTTGTTTTGCATTTTCTGAAACCATTCAACCATGGAAGATAAATAAATAATGGAGCAGGTACAGTACTCCTGCAGGCTACAAACAAGTTTGAATAATTATATCTATCTTTCTGTTATTTGATATTTCAATTATGGAAGTGCTGTTTACTTTAAACTTGTAGGATATATGTTCACTGTGAAATATTCGAAAGGCATCTGTGAAGAAAGATAGAAATAGCAAAGTCCATATATGAGATCAGGCTTGAATTGATTGAGATGACTTCTCAATATGCAGATAGATCTTCAATCTTTTGCATGGCCACTGCCAATTATTAGATGTCAATATGAATTCTGTTGTACTGTTCCGGCCCACAGTTTTCGTCTCTTCTCATGGAAAATGACGATAACCGAATAATAATTAGATTGACATGAATATCAACTGAGAATTAAATATGTATACCGTATAAATCGGGCTCGTCTATCACATGGGTAGATCGGGCTCGGAACATGAGGAACCGAAGATCGACCCCTGATTCTAGTGGGCCAGAACCCGACATCGGAATATTTGTCCTCGAGAATATCGAGTCTGTGACCCCGGAATCGACCCTGGCCTCGAACGAGCTCGAGGTAACATTGTCAGTGTAACCCACAGAAGACCGAAATAACAGAAAGCCGAAATATCCGTGACCGGTCGGATATTGCGGCGGAAATCTCGGCACGTACCAATAAGGAACCATCAAATCATGAGATTTTTACCTTTTATAGAATTGTACCTAAAATTTGTAAAACACATTGTAACACGCATTCCGAAGCAATATATTATTCTTCTCATTAAGTTCTTATTTCATAGATGTCCTGATACTAATCGAAGTTCATTCAATTCAAGGGTGGCTTACCTCCCAAGGTTGTAACTGTTCAATTCGTGTGGTTTGAGTTTATTTTATCATTGTTTATTTCAATTGCAATTCAATTCATCGCTTTGTGCCAAGTCGATTCTCGTACGTAGCACCCGGAAACGAGGTGCCCCCAGTCGACCTCGGCGGAGTCCGAGTCGCAGATCCGATCGACGTTAGCTCACATGTCGCCATAAACGTAAATTTGCCCACCGATCCTGAGGACAGCGTCCGCAGAGATGTTCAATCGGCAATACAAAGCACACACGGTGGCGAAGATGGTGGAATTAACTTGCGGGTAATCTTCGAAATATTACACGCTCAATAGGCGACGATAGCCCAACTTCAGAATCAGAACCGCGCGCCGAGTAGGATTGAGCATGAACTATCCCGGGAAGTTGTCCACGGAGATGAACCGATCTCAGAGAGATCGAATGAGAAGGAGTCGGGTACTAACCCAGTAATCATGAAGATGCTCGAAGAACTAACGAAACAGATAGAGTCGGGGAGAAGAAAATCGAGGCAAACGATAAGAAGGTGGAAACCTACAATTCCAGGGTTGATCAAATCCCAGGAGTGCCGCCGATATTGAAGGGCCTGGACTCCAAGAAGTTCGTGAAAAAGCCTTTTCCTCCGAGCGCGGCTCCCAAGTTGATCCCTAAGAAGTTCTGCATGCCCTAGATTCCTAAGTACAACGGAACGACAGACTCAAACAAGCTTGTTACTTCCTACACATACGCTATCAAAGGGAATGACTTGGAGGATGATGAGATCGAACTTGTCTTGATGAAGAAATTTGGAGATACCCTGTGTGAGCTATGATATGGTATCACAACTTACCTCCTAATTCTATTGACTCATTTCCTATGCTTGCAGATTCTTTTGTGAAAGCACACGCTGGGGCTATCAAGGTCGAGACTAGGAAGTTAGACCTTTTCAAAGTAAAACAGAAGGATAATGAAATGCTCAGAGACGAAGATGATCAACTTGGGGCTCCTTCCGGGTCCGTTTATCCTGTCAGACCCATCGACAGAGTTAAGAGATATATCGACCGTGAACCGAGGTCAAACAAGGATCGGTACCAGCCGTACAATGGAGATCGATTAAGTAGTGGGTCCGAGCAGAATTCTATGCGAAATAAAAGGAGAAATGATTGAGGTTAGAGCATTCGGGGACTCATAAGCAAGAACAGTTTCGACAAGCCTATCGGGCCTAAAGAAGCACCAAGGTTATCAGAATATAACTTTAATGTTGATGTTGCTGCCATCGTATCAGCTATCAGACGCATCAAGAACACCAAATGGCCTCGACCTCTACAATATGATCTAGCGCAAAGGATCCTAGACTGACGTTCAAATATCATGGCACTCACGGCCACCGAATACGCCACAGAATAGAGGATAACCGACAATTGAGGGAAGAGGTAGCCCGGTTATTCAACGACGGACACCTTCAATAGTTCCTGAGCGACTGAGCCAAGAATCATTTCAGAAATAGGGATTCTAATAAACTGACCAAACAAGAAGATCCTCAACGCGTCATTAACATGATCATCGGTGGGGTCGATGTTCCTCAAGGGCCGATGTTAAAGCGCACAAAAGTATCCATCACAAGGGGAAAACAGACTCGAGATTACATACCATAAGGAACTTTGTCTTTCAACGATGAGGACACAGAAGGGATCGTCCCCACAAGGATGCACTAGTAATATCTATACTCATAAATAAATATCGAGTTAAGCGTGTATTAATTAATCCATGAAGCTCGGCCAACATCATTCGGTCAAGAGTCATAGAATAGCTCGGTCTACAAGATCAAAGCGTGCCTGCAGTCCGAGTTCTGAACGGATTCAGTATGGCATGTGAAACCACTAAGGGGGAGATAACATTACCAGTTAATGCCACCGGGACCATCCATGAGGCCAATTTCTATGTGATCGATGGAGACATGAGGTACAACGCCCTGTTCGGGAGGCCATGGATCCACAAAATGAGGGCAGTGCCCTGGACTCTTCACCAAGTGCTGAAATTCCCAATGCCAGGAGGGATTGAAGCAATATACTATGAACAACCAGCCGCAAAGGAAATGTTTGTAGTCGAAGAGGTGATTCCGATATCAAAGCTTGCAACATCAAAGTAGCCGAGTGCGGTCACGAAGCAGGAGGCTAAATTAGCAATTACTGACACCGGCCACGACCCAACCGGAGAAACAAGGGACCGATGAAGACGATGATTACGGGGTTCCCAAATTTTTTATAATCTCAAATAATTCTGAAACCACTAAATCAACAATCGAGGAATTGGAATAGGTCATATTGATCGAGCATCTACCCGATCGGAAGGTATAAATGGGCACAGAGTTAAGCCCCGAGCTGAGGAAAAAACTCATTCAATTTCTTACAGCTAACATAGATTGTTTCGCTTGGTCCCATCTTGATATGACAGGGATCCCACCAGAGATAACCACTCACAAGCTAATCTTGGACCCGAAATTCCAACTGGTCAAGCAGAAGAGGAGCCCCCAATCTGAGGTCAAACATGCTTTCATCAAGGACGAGGTATCTAAACTCCCTTAAATAGAGTCCATTCGGGAGGTTAAATGCCCGGATTGGTTAGAAAACACAGTGGTACTAACTAAAAAGGATTAAGAAGTGTGTAGACTATCAGAATTTGAATAAGGCATGTTCCAAGGACTCTTTTCCTTTGCCCAACATTGATTGTATGATCGACGCCACAACCGGCCATGAGATCCTCAGTTTTCTCGATGCCTCCAGGTACAACCAAATACGGATGAACCCGTAAAATTAGAAAAAACCCGCATTTATCACTAAATACGACACATACTGTTATAACGTGATGCCATTCGGATAAGAAAAAATCTGGTGCCACTTATCAACGCCTAGTATACCGGATGTTCAGGGAACAAATAGGAAAATCAATGGAAGTTTACATTGACAATATGTTGGTTAAGTCCCTACGGGCAAAGGACCATTTAAAACATTTGCAGGAAACCATCAGCATATTGAATAAGTACAATATGAAGTTGAACCCGAAAAAATGTGCATTTGGAGTCGGATCAGGTAAATTCCTCGGGTTCATGGTTTCCAATGGGGAATCGAGATCAACCCTGACAAGATCAAAGCCATCTAAGATATCGCGGTGGTGGACAACTTGAAGGTCGTGCAAAGGATAACCAGGCGCATAACCACCCTAGGGATATCCATCTCGAGGTCCTCCGATAAGAGCCACCGATTCTTCTCGCTACTGAAGAATAATAGGAACAATGTCTCATGGACCCCGAAATGCCAACGGGCCTTGGAGGAACTCATGCGATATCTATCAATCCCACCACTGCATTACACGTTGAAGGTAGACAGACAACTATACCTGTACTTGGTAGTATCAGATATAGTGGTAAGTGGAGTCCTGGTCCAAGAAGAGTAAGGTGCGCAATTTCCAATTTACTATGTTAGCAGGACTCTAGGTGAGGCCAAAACTAAGTACCCTCACCTAGAAAAATTGGCGCTCGCTTTTCTAAGCGCCTATAGGAAACTAAAACCATATTTTCAGTGCCATCATATATGTGTTGTGACTATTTATCCATTGGGAAATATAATGCATAAACCCAAACTCTCGGGACGATTTTCCAAATGGTCCGTGGAAATCACCGGGTACAATATTGAATATCGACACCGGACAACTATTAAATATCACTTTTTTGCGAATTTCGTGGCCGACTTTACACCGGCCCTAATACCCGAGGTCAAAAAAGAGCTGATGATAAACTCGAGGACGTCTTCGGGAATCTGGACCCTCTTTACGGACGGTGCCTCGAACGCAAAAGGGTCCGGACTTGGCATCGCATTGAAGCCACCAACATGCAATGTAGTTAGGCAATCTGTTACAACTGTGAACTTGACTAACAACGAGGCCGAATATGAGTCCATGATTGTAGGTCTCGAACTAGCCAAAAGCAGGGGGGCGGAGGTGATCGAAGCTAAGTGTGACTCCCTCCTCGTGGTGAACCAAGTTAACGGAACATTCGAGGTCAGAGAAGAACGAACGCAAATGTACCCGAATAAGTTGCAGGTAACATTACATCGGTTCAAGGAGTGGACTTTACAACATGTACCTTGGGATCAAAACAGCAAGGCTGATGCCCTTCCTAACTTAGGGTCGTCGGTCGAGGACGACAGCTCAACTCGGGGCCAGTTGTGGAACTCATGAGATTGGTAGTGGAAGATGGTCACCCGAGATAAACTCTACAAGCCTGACTTGGGATTGGAGAAACAAATACGTAGAATATCTTAAGACTGGAAAACTGCCCTCAGATCCAAAAGAATCGAGGGCCTTGCGTACGAAGGCAGCTCGGTTTAGCTTGTCCAATGACGGAACCTTGTTCGAAAAAATGCTCGATGTCCCACTAGCGATATGTCTAGGACCGGGGAATACCGAATACTTCCTGAGGGAAGTTCACGGGGGCACCTGCGAAAATCATTTAGGCACCGAATCATTAGTTCGAAAGGTAATCAGAGCCGGTTACTATCGGATTGACATGGAAAATGACGTAAAAGAGTTCTAGCAAAAATGTGATGGGTTCCAAAGATGGGCTCCGATGATTCATCAACCCGGGGAGATGCTACATTTGGTTTTTTCACCATGGCCGTTCATAAAGTGGAGAATGGACATCGTCGGCCCCCTTCCATGGACACCTGATAAGGCTCAATTCATATTGTTTATGACTGACTATTTTTATAAGTGAGTGGAAGCCCAGGCATATGAGAAGGTCAGGGAGAAGGAAGTCATCGATTTCAGTTGGGACCATATCATATGCCGGCCTAGATCGTGTGCGACAATGGGAAACAATTCATTGGTAGCAAAGTAAGAAAGTTTCTTGAAGACCACAAGATCAAAAGGATCCTATCAACACCCAACCACCCTAGTGGGAACGAACAAGCATAATCGACAAAAAAGATCATAATCCAAAACCTCAAAAAGAGGTTAACCGGTGCTAAAGGAAAATGAAAAGAACCTGCCCGAAGTCTTATGGGCATACTGTACGACCTCAAAGTCCAGAACCGGGGCCACCCCAATTTTGTTGGTCTACGGCGCCGAAGCTTTAATACCAGTTAAAGTCGGAGAACCAAGACTCAGGTTTCGATACATGACTAAGGAATCAAACAACGAGGCCATGAATACGAGCCTTGAGCTATTAGCGCGAAGCCACCCTTGTTCGTTTGGCCGCCCAAAAACAACGGATCGAGAGATATTACAACTGTAGGGCCAACCTTCTACACTTCAATGTCGGGGACTTAGTGTTAAGGAAGGTCACACTAAGCACCTAAAACCCGAACGAGGGAAGATGGGCCTGAACTGGGAAGGACCATATCAAATTATCGAGATCACCGAAAAGGGATCCTACAATCTCGGAGCAATGAACGGCTAGCAGCTACCAAACAACTGGGATGTAACTCACTTGAAACAATAATACTGCTAAGGTACGACCCCATTTGTTTCTTTTTTTTTACATTTTGAACTAACACTTGTAGGTAACCAACAAGAAGCGGTGCAAAGTTTTAGGTTTGAAAGCACACATTGCACTCTTTTTTATTGAACCGGTTTTGTCCCAAATGGGTTTCCCGGCAAGGTTTTTAAGGAGGCAACAGTGGATCATGCTAACTGAGAATAGAAGACCGGTCATGAATCGGTATTATTAATCGCATCAACAATATCCAAGGCTTCTCTTTATGATCAATCTCGAATACTTGGGGCACTACCATCGGATATCGACTTTAGCAAGGAAAGAAACTTTATGATTGAAGGGTCTCGACTGATAGGATTTATTGTAATGGCCATACGGTCAAATGAACCGTGCCCACATAGACTGCTCTAGCCCTAACGCAAATCATGTACACATGTATAACTATTATGCACAAGAATACAAAGAAGTCTCTTCGAAGTATCGATTCCAAGGGTCGCTTTAATTCGAGTTCGAACGATCGCTCTCACTCGGGGATTGCAGTCCAAAAAAAAACTCGGATGATTTGGGCTATCGGAGCTCGGAGGCACAAGACATATTAGGCAATGCCCGAATTTTAAAGGCTATGACCATCCCAACTCGGGGACTGTTATCTTAGGCAAGTCCGCATAAACCGGGATGACAAGCCCACCGGGTAGCACCCGAACTAAAAAGGCTACGATCATATTAAAACGACTTAGAGACGTTAGAGACCCGTAACAAAAATAATAAGGCCTTAAAATTTCTTAACTGGTTCTAAAGTCTACCCTGGACAAACTATAATCTAGAAAACTATAAGTACGTTGGGGAAACATTTTCGGTCACACCCGAACCCCCACAATGCCTTGAACAAAATAATGTAAAAGGCAAGGCTTGTTCGAACCTCCGAACATAACCTAACTATTCGTGCTAAGACATTTTAATCTTTGCAAATATAAATCAAAAGAAAAGGAAAAACTAAGAAATCATTTAAGGGAAAAATCCTTATATACATATCAAAACAAAAAAATACAAGGGGCCAAACGACCCCGATACAAATTTTTACAAAGGCCAAATGGCCTCAACAAAAAAGCAGAAAAACCAAAAAGCACCTAAGTGGCCTAGTATTCGTGGGGGGAAGCCTCATCACCAGGATCTTCAGGGTCTCCTGCATCCTCGGACTCGCTCAAATCCTTAGAATCTTCATCGTCCTCGGGTTAAGCCAACTTCTTAGCCTCGGCTTCGAGCACCTTGGCACTCTCAATTTCGGTCGACAAGTCGAAACCTCGAGCATGAATTTCCTCGAGGACCTCCCTTCGGTATTGCTGCTTCGTGTGCTTGACAATAGCCTTTGCTCGATTCTGGGACACCTCAGCATTGGCCTTATATTGGGCCACCATCTCTTCGGCATCGATTTTAACCATTCGGCCACCGCCTTGGCTGTCTCAAGCTCCTTGGTCAATGCTCCTCGATCGGAGACGTTCGAACTTAGATGGGACTGGAGCTCCTCTATCTTTTTGGCCTGCACCAAGGCCTTTTCCTTTGCAGCCCGAAGTTGGACCTCAGCTGAAGCCAATTGTGCCTGGGCAGTTTTCCTTTCCGAGGCCAAGCGGTCCCTTTTGCTTTTCCATTCTATGGCCTCGACCTTGCACGTCCATCTCTGCCCGTAACTGATCCATCCGATCAAGATTCTACAGGACTTGCGGGTTCGGAGCGTTTGTCACCGAGTCTAGGTTGTCGCCACTAACCTCAAAGACTTTTACCTTTTCTACCAAGTCGGCATGCTCCTTACGAGTCGCCTCTAGTTCAGGTTGGAGGCTCTTAACCTACCTTCACGATGCTCACTGAGAAGTTTGAAAGCATCTCTCTTCTCAGTAAGCCCTCGAATCTTGTCCTCATATTGGTTTAACTCTTCCCGATATCGGAGAAAAGTATTGTGATGAAGCACCGAGGCCTACAAACACAAAGAAAAAGATCATGATTATCTACCAATTAATCTAAGGAAAAATAAGTAATCATCAAGAGGCGTATTAAGTTACCCGGTTTAACACATGTTGTGCTTCATTGAATAGGTAGGGCGTGTCCGCCTCATTCATCTTGGATTGATCCTCCTCGGTGACCAAGCACTGAAGGTAACTGACCACCCATATAGGGGCAGAGAGGACCCGGGCATCCTCCAAAATAGACATAATGATCGATTGCTTTTGGTCAGGATTCACACTTGGAGCTGGGAACCGGTTTACTAGTTTCGGACTTGAAGAAGGCCCGGTTGTTCCTGACTATGGACTCTTCCTTAGCACCGCTAAGTCACCCAAACCGGTGACGTCCTCCATGGAGGTATAAGCCATCAAAATAGTTTGTGAAAGGGGTCTGCCGCCCCCTGGGGCCCCTCGATGGGGCGTCTTTTAGGCATCTGAGCCTCGTTGATCATGGAATCAATAAATGAAGGCAACACGGAGAGATATATCACTCCGCATATGTCCTTTGGGGCATTGCCCACTACTCGGGGAGCACCGTCCATTGCCTCCCTGTTAGCCTCCATAACTTGGGGCAGAGCAGCCTCGCTTCTCTCCGGTTCAGAAGCTTCGACCACGACCTCCTCTTCAGTCTCCCTAGATCGAGGCAATTCTGTTTCATCTCTCTCTGTTTTGGAGGCCCCCTGCCTCTCGAGCTTCGACGACTCTCGGGCCACCAGAATGAACTCTTCTTTTTATTCTTCTTCTTCAGACTCATCCCGCAGCCGGTGGAGTGAGTCCATTGAGAGTTCCCCGGCGCTGGTGTTTTCTTTGGATTTTTGCACCAGCCTTCTCCTTGGTTTCTTCATTTTAAAGTTGGGAGAAGCCGAAGCCCTTTTCCTTTTCTTCTCATCACCTTGTCTTGGAGCAGGGGACTAGATGTGGCAATCCTCGTCACTGTCTGGAGGCCTTATTGTGACATCCTTGGATAAACCTGTCAAGGGAATCGAAACAGATAAGAACTCAGCAACGCAAAAGAGACCCAAGAGTTACTCCCTCAAGAAAAAGAGGCCTCCCACGGCCGTTCGAGAGTTCGCGCTGTTCTGGGAATATGTTTTTGTGACACAATGCCCTCGACCCACTCCTTCAGTCAAGGAACTGCATTCGGGACCCGAGCAACAACTATAACACCACCAAACACCGAAAAGAAAGAAGGAAAAGAAAGTAAAATAAAATTCTGGAAACACAAAATTTTACTTACGTTTTATGTTCCACTTCCCGGGGAACGGCATGTACTCGGCTGGGATCAGGTTCGAGGTCCTCACTCGGAAAAAATAGCCTAGCCATCCTCGATCCCAATCTTCATCAATGCTCGAGAATGGAGCCTTACTATCTCAACGCGCGAGCTTGATCACCCCCCCCCCCCCCCCCAAAAA
>ML241529.1:26665-78198 GCA_005239495.1 Nicotiana undulata | reverse complement strand
CGATCACTTTCTCTCAGTATATAGAATGAAGGAGATTTGTTCAAGTATATATATATGGTGGGTGATAATTTCCTAAAATTATGGAAAATACAGCGATTGTGTTGATGGGCTAAGGAGAGAAAGGGTGGGTATTTATAGAAGGAGAAATTTGATGAGCCCAAGAATTTAAGTCAAAGGTCGAAAATTTACCATGACAGCGAAAACTTAATTAATAACCAGTTTACACGTGTATTTAACATATTTCTTTCTGCTTTTACGAATAAAAATACTAGTCTTTGATATTAATTCTTTTATTGCATGTCTGTGTGCATGTTAGTATGTTACTCTGTGATATATATTATTTTGTTATTTTGATTTGTCAAACTAGAAGTTGGTCGTCAAATTCTCCAGACAAAATATTGCGGCTCAAAGCGGAGTACACATCCTTTATTGGACAACGCCGGCCCATATTTACGCTCATTTGTATCATTGACTGACTCTAAAATCTTCGGATACAAATAATTACTGACTTTTACCTCCAAGTTTTTATTGTCGTCTCCACTGCTGTATTTTTACCATTAATTGAGACATGGTATACGTTTATAATTGTATTTTTCTATTAGTTAGAAGAGCTTAAATTATGTCCGCTAACAATGTTTAATGAACACTATTAGATTAAAGTGATCTATCACGTAACAACAAATAACTCTGTATAATATGCTTAATTTGGTCTACTAATAAATAGTAAGATGAATAACATATTAAAATATACTAATAATGTAAAAGTTATTTACGCACTATACAGTATATGTAAAAGTTAAAATCATATTTAAGGCCGGTATCTTAATTTTAAAAACAGCTATTTGAGGTCCTCGCCAAAAAATTCAAAAGTTCATGCAGATCTAAGTGTTAATATCGTATAACCATTAAGCACATATACTTTAACACAAAGTAATAAGCCAGTAATTTGAAGGTTATTGTAAGTGATAAGTTATAAAATAACTTATCTGATTGATTAAATCGCTACTGCCGGTCGTTTAACTGTTTACCTTTTGCTCTTAGTTCGCTCACATTCCAATTAAATGTTTAGGATTGAGCTAAAAGTTGATCTCTGCTATCGACTAGAGTAATTAAACAGAAAGTTCAATTCAAAGAAAATGATACAATTATTTCCCTGCCAATTGCATCTAAAAAAAAGTAGGTAAGACAAGAACTGAATGATTTGCCAACTTAGCATAAAAAGTGAGTTGTGGTTACTGAATCTTGAAAAAGATATAACCCTTTCGGCTTTCACGTAGTAGAGCGATGGGTTCGTTAGACTGGTTATTATTTTTCTCCTAACCAGTTTGTGTTTTCATTTCAAAATATTCTTTTAGACATCTTACCTACAACCTTACTTCGTGTTGAATAGTATCTTCCCGAAGACCAAAGAGCACACGAAAATAAATTTATCCTCGTATTATATTTATTCTATCTTGCTGTGAAAAATCATACCTAGCCACATTATTGCTACCACTTTGCTACCACGTATTGGTGCTCTTAGCACCCTGTCTCTTCGAGATGTGTTTGTCTTGTACTGTCTGGTAAACGGGAAGGCTATTAATTAGTTTGCTTGAGTACGTCAGTACATGCTTGAAAGCATCAGGGATGTATCATCGTTTGCTAACAGTTTGCCCTATGGTTTACTTATATATCACATCTTGCACCCTTTGAAAGTGGATCTGTCTCTCTATGCCCCTAAAACCATCTCCAGCACATACGACAAGACTGCCATTGCCATGACGAGATATACTTCGATTGAGGGAACTCGGTTCAAGAAATACAAGGCACCGGAATCCATCCCTCAATATGGCATCAGAGGGATTAAATCTGAAGCCAGCAAATCCTCTTCCTCAGATCAGTTACTGCTAATGCAGCAAAATATTGCAGGTATCAAGATATTGCTAACTTTTATAAAAGAAACAAGTGGACAAGATTAGAGAAGTAACTATGGAAACTGGAGAAGATGTGGCTAGGCTAATGATCACTCTCCAAGCCACAAAGAGGCAAGGAATCAGGGTTATGCAGGATGTAACTGAGAAGCTGACCAAAGTCACCCAGGAGATTGATGCCTCGTATGACAGTTTCTTCACCAAAGTGATCATCACCTTGAAGTATTTCCTTGTAAGGAATTAAGTGTCTGTACTGTTTAGACAATCTTTTTATTTTATTTGTGTGTTGGATGTTAACACTTTTTCTTTTGGCTTTGTCTGGATGGGCATGTAAGTCGACTATGCCGGTATAACTGCTAGGTGTATATATTTTTTGCCTGCTTAACTAGTACTATTATTAGCTATTGTACTCTTCTTGCTCTTTTTGATTGATGTCAAAGAGGGAGAAGAAAAGGAGTACAAAAACAGGGGGATCAAAAAACAAGGAACATCAGAGCAAAGCCAGAGGAGCAGCAGTACACCCGTAAAGGGAAGTATCCCCTAAATTAGTCGAACTCTTGTTAAATTATTGTCATCATAAAAAAGGGGGAGATTGATAAGTTTAGAGTATTAATAATGCTCAATAATCAAAAGAGCCTTGACTAATGACATCTCATTGTGTGCAGATTCAAAGAGCTAACGACATTGATGAAAGGAAAGAAGATCATATGGGAAACTAGAGGAACTCAACGTCTATGTATTTTGAACTTTGCATCAAATAGAAAGCGAATCAATCAATTAAAGAAAAAGAAGGAAAGTAAATCAATCAAAATTGCTAAAGATCCTCAAGCGGGAAAGAAAGGAAAGTAAATCAATCAGAATTGCTAAAGATCCTGAATCGGGCAAGAAAAGAAAAAGAGCTAATCACGACTATAGAAGAAATCAAGGACAATCTGTGAAAGCTCTAATCAAGGATAAACGGAGGAACCAATTCGTCAAGATTAAGGATGAATTAAGTTACCTTTTAAGCTACATTTATGAGGCTACCATTGGATTTACTCTTAGATATCTATGCCTCACGAGGAAAGGCCTCCAATAATTATTGCTATGTGATCCCGGAAACAAAAGACTCATCAAGATATAAAATAAAAAGTAGAACGGCATCGAAGAGTACACAACTTCACATTTGTTTCCACACCTTTCTAATTATTAGTACAAATACTGAATTCTTGAGTCTACAAGTGTCTCAAAAGATAGGAAGAGTTAAAAAATAAAACAAGAGTTGTGTTAACATTTAAGAAACCTTGTTCTTGTATATTGTTGGTGGTGAAGGTACGAAAACCATCATTGTTATAAAAGCTTACTGAAAATCTAAGAGAATTGTTGTGACCAAAAGGAACTGGACGTAGGTACCACACCGGTATTGAACCAGTATAAAAACTGCTACGCCTCCCTTACTTTTCTGTTTGCTCAGTTTATTTCTCTTGCGATTAATTTCTGTGTAAAGTTTAGTCGACCAATTTCCTACATAGTCAACTAAGTTTTACAAATAGACTACAATTTACCCCTTTTTCTACTTTCAAATGGTATCAGAGCGAGGACTCACGAACATTGCATAGTAGCAAGTGAGGAAAAGATCATGACATCAAACACAATCGGTGGAACACTATTTGAAGAAGGAACTTCTCAGGTACGACTTCCTCGCTTCAATGTCCAGCACTTCTCACATTGGAAAGTGCGCATGGAGACCTATGCTATGTCATATGACATTAAGGTTTGGTATGTGATCAGAGAGTAAAATCTTCCAGTTCTTCCAAAGAAGCATAAAGATGGTGAAATCATAGTATCATCTGATCCTCTTGATTTAGATGATTACACTGAAGAATAAGCAGCTGTATCCAAGTGAATGCCAAGGTAAAAAATCAATTGTACCATGCCATAAGTGGAGAAGAATATAAAAAAGATATCTAGCTGTGAAACTGCAAAGGAAATGTGAGATAAGTTTGAAGTCACATACGAAGGAATTAACAAAGTGAAAGAGGCAAGGATAATCTCCTGGTTCGATATTATGAATTGTTTCAAATGAAGGATGGAGAATCAGTGGCGGAAATGTTCTTTAGGTTCAGCAAAATCCTTAGAGACTTGAAATCCTTTGGTAGACAAATCATAAGTGGAGAGCAAGTCAGAAAAATTCTGAGAAGTCTCCCCACAACTTGGCAACCCAAAGTTATTGCTTTGGAATGTTAAGATCTTGACAAATTGTCTTATGATGAACTCAGAGGTGATCTAATTGCATTTGAGAAAACACATTTAGACAGGCAAATCCAATAAGAGAGAAAAAAGACAATTGTGTTCAAAGAAACCCGTATCTGCATCAGAAAATGAAGAAGAAGGAGGAGGGGAACATGATAAGGATATGGCTATGCTCTCTAAAGTTGTAACAAGCATGATGAGGAAAAACAAAAATAGAATAAAAGGTAAATCAAATTTTAGAAAAAGGAAGATGAACAATAAAAATGACAAAAATGAAGGAAGATGCTATGAGTGTGGAAAAACAAGGACACATTCAAGCCGAATGCCCTGAACTGAAAAAGAAACTAAACAGGAATTTCCAAAAAGAAGAAATCCTTTGGAGCTTGGAGTGATGAAGAAGAATATGACCTTGAGGAAATTTCCAACATATGTTTGATGGCCATCAAAAAAGATTGTGATGAAGACTCGGGTGAATTTGGACTCATGGTAAATGATGGAAAAAGTGAGGAACACCGCAAGAAGAATCGAAAAGGGAAATGATACCTTGATAGCGCGTGTTCCAGAAATATGACAGGTGACAAACAACTGTTCAAAACTACCACCAAACTAGGTGGAGGAACAACCACCTTGAGACAAATCAAAAGGAAATGTAATTGGAGTTGGAAGAATCCTTCTAAGCTCAACATGTGATTTAGACGAAGTATACCTGGTAGATGAACTTGGCTACAACCTACTTAGTATTAGTCAACTATGTGACAATGACTATGAGGTTTGTTTTAAAAAGCATGGTTGGTTTATTGAAGATGGATTAGGTAAAGTTATTCTTTCGATAAATAGAGATAGGAATGTCTACACCAGTGGTAATATAGACAGTCTTGGTAATCCGATTTGTCTAGCCTCTATGATTGATGATCCTTGGGTTTGGCATAGAAAACTTGGTCATGCCAACATGCATATTATTCATAAACTTTCCAAACATGATATTGTCGTTGGTCTTTCAAAACTTGATTTTTCAAAATATCAAATCCGTGATGCATGTCAACTAGGAAAACAAACCATGTCCTCTTTTAAAGTTAAAAACATAGTTTCTACTACAAAGCCTCTTCAACTCTTGCATATGGACCTTTTCGGTCCAGCTAGAACAACTAGTATAGATGATAGAAAATATGCCTTTGTTATAGTAGAGGATTTTTCTCGATTTAATTGGGTTATTTTTCTAATTCATAAAGATGAAACATTAAGGAATTTTGAAGTCTTCTGCAAGAAGGTAAAACGGGAAAAAAGGTTACTAAATCTACCATAAAAAGCGACCATGGAGGAGAATTTGAAAGAAAAGTGTTTGAGAACTTCTGCAATAATCAAGAGATCTCCCACAATTTTTCATCTCCAAGATCACCTCAACAAAATGGAGTAGTAGAACGCAAAAATAGAACCTTGCAAGATATGACAAGAACTATGATTGTGGAAAACTCCCTTCCACACCACTTCTAGGCAGAAGCTGTAAGCACATCATTTCACATCATCAACAGATGCTTAATTCGACTTATTCTAAAAAAGACTCCATATGAACTGTGGAAAGGTAAAAGACCTAACATAAGTTATTTCTATCCTTTTGGTTGCAAATGTTTCATTCACAACAATGGAAAAGACAATCTTGGTAACTTTTATCCAAAACGGGATGAAGGTATTTTTCTCGGATACTCTCCTTCTAGTAGAGCAATAAGCGTACTTTTTCTATTGAAGAATCTATACATATTGATTTTGTGGAAACTAACCCCCGTTTAAGGAATGAAAAACTTTTTGAAGATCAGGAAATGTTCATAGTTCCAAAGTCTATCAATACAAATGAAAACACTCGTGATGAGGTGACTGATCAGCTAGATCAGTCGGATGATAGTAGCTTAGATAATCGGTAACTTCCTATAGTTCAACAACCAAGTCATATTGAAAAGCAACCAATATCAGTTGTTCCAAATGAATGGAAAAGTGAGCCTGAATATCCACATAAGTACATCATTGGAAATCCTCAGGAAGGAATGAAAACTAGAAGATCACTAAAGCAGACATCGAATATTGCCCTCATATCTCAGTTCGAACCAAAAAAGGTGGATGAGGACCTTTGGGAAGAAAGCTGGATAACTACAATGAAGGAAGAGCTTGACCACTTTGAGAAGAATAAGGTATGGGAACTCATTCCTAAACCTCCAAATGCATCCATTGCTGGAACAAAATGGGTGTGCAGAACTAAATTGAATGAGTCTAGACAAGTAGTACAGAATAAAGCTAGATTTATTGCTCAAGGCTATTCACAACACGAAGGAATTGATTACAAGGAGGATTTCTCTCATGTTGCCGGGTTAGAATCTATTCGCATCTTATTAGCCTATGCTGCTCACAAATGTTTCAGACTATTTCAGATGGATGTGAAAAGTACTTTCTTGAATGGGTTCATCTATGAGGAAGTATTTGTTAAGAAACCTCCAGGATTTGTAAATGAATCCTTTTCAAATCATGTATACAAATATCCAAAGCCGTGTATGGTCTGAAACAAGTAACCAGAGCTTGGCATGAAAGGTTGCCTTCATTCCTAGTCAAACATGGGTTTGACAGAGGTAATATTGATACTACTCTTTTTTATCAAACGATCGAGTGAAGGTAATTTAATAATACAAATCTATGTAGATAATATTATTTCTGACAGTACTAACCCTGTTTTATACAAGGACCTTTTAAACATCATGAAAGGAGAATTTGAAATGAGTATGATGGGAGAATTAACCTTGTTTCTTGGGCTACATATCAAGCAAGTACAAAAAGGGATTTTCATAAATCAAACAAAATACACTATAGAGCTCATCAAAAGTTTGGCATGTGTAATGCAAAGACCATATGGACTCCTATGAGTCTGTCAACTACCCTGATGAAGATAAAGATGATAAGAGTGTCGATGAAATAATGTATTGAGGTATGATTGGTTGTCTACTATATTTTACGGTTAGTTGACCTGATATTATGTTCAATGATTGCAAATGTGCAAGATATCAATTAGCTCCCAAAGAATTCCATTTGACAGTTGTTAAACGTATTATCAGATATCTGATAAGGACCATCGACTATGGATTATGGTATGAAAGTTTAATTGTTTTTTATCTTCAAAGGTTTTTCAGATGCAGACTTTGCAGGAGATAAAATTGACAGGAAAACACAAGTGGATATTGCCAATTACATGGAAAATCTTTTATATACTGCACAACAAGAAACAAAGATATGTTGCCCTATCTACTACTGAAGCAGAATATTTGGCCGTAGGCAGCTGCTGCACACAAGTTCTATGAATTATGCATCAACTGTTAGACTATGATTTACGTCTTAACTGTGTTCTTATTATGTGTGATAATACTAGTGCTATTTGCCTTTCAAAAAATTATGTGCATCATTCTAGGACTTAGCATATTGAGATTAAACCTCATTTTATTTGTGGTCATGTTGCTAAAGATGATATTGTGTTAGAATTTGTCAATACTGATCAGTTAGTAGATATTTTTACAAAACCATTGCATGAAGAAAGATTTTGTTTCTTTCGTGACAAAATTGGACATGTACCAAATTTGTCCAGTTCAGAAAGTTTTCCATAATTCTTCTTCGTAACTTTTGCTCTAAAAATCTATAAGTACTTGATTACTCTGTGCATGCATTTATGACTAAAGCGGCGGGCTTGTAGAAGGCAACTTTTCAGTTTCCCTTCACATGTCTCTCCAAGAATCGAGGCGTCCATTCAATTCCTCTTTAACCTCTTCTCTGTCGATCATATCTCCCATTTTTTCAAAGAAAGACATTCTCTATCTCTGCTCTATTTTACTCATGGACAAAAACAAACCCTCTCCATCCTCTTCCATGCCCAAAAGAAGCCATCGCGTCAAGAAAAACCATCAAACTGATGATCCTGTAGATGTAGAATGCTCAGAAAGCACAAATCACTCAGTGTTCGAGGATGAGTCCAATGATTCTCAAAAGGATATACTCGTCTCCCAAAAGAGGGCTGGAAAATACTTAATGGAGTCATCCCCAAACAATCGTCTCAAAAACAAGAAGAGGGAAAACAGAAAGCATAGAATTTGGCCCTGTAGATAAGATGAATTTCTACGGCTATGAAGAGAAGGCGAGGTTTGTTGCTTTCAAAGGGAAGTAAATTGATTATGGTCTCTCTGTAAGTTTAAAATCTATGAAAAACTCTCACTGTGATGTTATCTCTGTGTTTGAAACTCAAAACTTGCCTCTCTATTTGCTACTGTTGGTGACACTATCTACGAAAATCTTGTGCGAATGTTTTATGCCAATCTGTTTGTGAATGATAAAGATGATCTAGAATCCATGGTTTTGGGAACTCATATTATTCGTGATGCTTATTACTTTGATTTGCAATAAAGTTTGTTGGGTATAGTTTATTTATGCGACACTCTTGGCCTGATAATTTTAAGTGTTATTTGAGGATGTTAAAAGTCTATTGTCTGAAAACCCCCTGACATTGGTCCAAAAAATTTGAAATTTGAGCACAGTGTACTAGCCCACATTATTGCTATCACTTTTCTACCCCGTAATGGTTCTCTTATCACCTTGTCTCTCCGAGATGTGTTTTTCATGTACTATCTGGTAAAATGGAAGGCTATTAATTGGTTTGATTGGGTACGTCAGTACATGCTTGAAAGCATCAGTGGTGTTTTATCACCTGCTATCAGTTTGCCCTATGGTTTACTAATCTCTCACATCTTGCAAGTTATGAAAGTGAACCTGTCTCTCTATGCCCCTAAAACTATATCTAACACATATGACAAGACTGCCATTGCCATGATAGGATATACCTTGATTGAGGGAACTTTGTTCAAGAAAGACAAGGCACCATAATCCATCCCTCAACAGGGCACTGGAGGGATTAAATTTGAAGCCAACAAATCCTCTTTCTCAAATCAAGTGCTGCTAATGCAACAAAATAATGCAGGTATCAAGGAATTGCTAACCTCTATGCAGGAACATGTGGACAAGATCAGGGAAGTAACTAAGGAAACTGGACAAGGCTAAGGATCACTCTCCAAGCCACAAAAGAGGTAAGGAATAACGGCTATGCAAGATGTAACTGAGAAGCTGACCAAAGTCACCAAGGAGATTGATACCTCGTATGACAGTTTCTTCACCAAAGTGATCAACGCCTTGAAGTATTTCTTTGGAAGGAATTAAGTTTCTGGACTTTTTAGACAATCTTTTTATTTTGTGTGTTAGATGTTAAAACGTTTTCTTTTGGCTTTGTCTGGATGGGCATGTGAGTCAATTATGCCCGGTATAACTACTAGCTGTATATATTTTTTGCTTGCTTAACTAGTACTATTATTAGTTATTGTTCTCTTCTTTCTCTTTTTGATTGATGTCAAAAGGGGAGAAGACAAGGAGTATAAAGACAGGGGGATCAAAAAATAAGGGACAACAGAGCTCAAAGCCAGGGGAGCAGTACACTCGTGAAGGGAAATATCCCCTTATTTAGTCGAACTCTTTTTAAATTATTGTCATCATCAAAAGAGAGGGGGGATTGCTAAGTTTAGAATTTTAATAGTGCTCAATAATCAAAAGAGCCTTGACTAATGACATCTCATTATGTGTAGATTCAAATAGCTAACGACATTGATGGAAGGAAAGAAGATCATATGAAAAATCAGAGGAACTCAACGGCTATGTATTTTGAACTTTGCATCAAATGGAAAGAGAATCAATCAATTAAAGAATAAGGAAGTAAAATCAATCAATCAGACTTGCAAAGATCCTCATGCGCACAAGAAATGAAAGAGAGCTAATCACGGCTAGAGATCAAATCAAGGACAATTTGTTGAAGCTTTAATAAAGGATAAATGGAGGAACCAATTCGTCAAGATTAAGGATGAATCCAGTTACCTTTTCAAGATAGATTCATGCGGCTACCTTTGGGTCTCACTCGTAGATATCTATGCCTCACAAGGAAAGGCCTCCAATAATTGCTGCTATGTGATCCCAGAAGACAAGGAATCAGAAGATTCATCAAGCTATAAAATAAAAAGTAGAAGGGCATCGAAGAGCATGCAACTTCACATTTGCATCTTTCTAAAATCTTAGTACAAACACTGTATTCTTGAGTCTACAAGTGTCGCAAAAGATAGAAAAAGTTAGAAAACAAGATAAGAGTTGTGTCAACATTAGAAAGAAACCTTGTTGCTGTATATCGTTGGTGGTTAATGTACTAAAACCATCACTGTTGTAAAAGCTTACTGAAGATCTAAGAGAACCCTTGTGACCAAAGGGAATTAGATGCAAGTACCATTTCGGTACTGAACTAGTATAAAAATTGCTACGCCTCCTTTACTTTTCTATTTGCTCAGTTTATTTGCTGCGATTAATTCCTGTGTAAAGTTTAGTCGACTAATTTCCTATATAGCCAACTAAGTTTTACAAATTGGCTACAATTCATCCCCTCTTGTATTTTTAATGTGTTCAAACTTTAAATACATCAATAACTTTTTTTGTTGATGAATGTGTTACCATAATTTTTAGATCAAACTACGTAATATTTAGCTAAACAATAAAAAACTCTTAACAAAATTATGATTTTATAAACCAAAATTTAAATTACAGAAGGACAACTTTAGAAATTCTACTCATAAAAGTAATCATAAAACCAAAGTAAAGAGAGAGTCTAGAGGATTTGTAGTTTGTACAGAGCTTTTTTTGATGAAATTTTTGCAGACCTTGACTTTTAAATTATAAAATTTACTTAAGAAATAATTTTTAGTTAAAACTTTATTTTTAGTTGTAGTTGTTTCTTTCTACACAAATTTTAAGTTTTAAGAGTCATTTTATAAAGAAAAAAAAATAGATTGAAAAAGAATCATATAGATCATACATGGTTGTATGCGTTTAGTTTTGGCAAATAAAATGAGCAAATTTTTGAACCCGTGAATAACACGTCACTTTGAATATTCTGAACCGTTAAACTGTCTTACTCAATTATGTTAAGAGTGTTCAAAATATAATATATAACCATATAAAGTACATATACAATATAATTTTTTGACGAAGGGTGTGTGCTTGACCGCCCTTGATATAGGGTGGCTACGCCACTGATATATTTTCTTATAATAATTGGAGAATTAATAGAGAACCCTATGTTGGGGTATGCATCCATCAGTTTCTGGGATCGGTTCTGTATTATTTTGGATTCGGTAATTCCCCCTTCGATTTTGAAAACGTGCCATCCAATTCGAATTAAACTAAACCGGTTGGGTTTGTTTTGATTATTTCTTTTTGGTTTAATTTAACTTTTGCATAATAGTTTTTTGCTGTTAAAATTTTAATATTGTTCTTTTAATTGCTATTCACCGAAAGGGAAAAGTCAATAAGTTGAGATTTGTCAATTCGAATAAATTAGTGGCTCTTTACGTAATGTTTTAAGAATTTCAATTGAATATGAATTTTCAATAAGTTAATGACTCTTTACATATTGTTTTAAATAGTCAATAATTTTAGATAAGAATTGATCACACCCTGTTTACCTTGAAAATGGTAATTATAATTATATTTGATTATGCGATTCTAAACATATGCGATTTATTTTTAGTACTAGTTGTTAAGCAGTCGATGTTAAGTGTGATTGAAGCAGATAGAGTAAAAGCAGTACGAAATCGAAGATAAGCAAACCGAGAGGCTTCAAATCGGGTTCTCGATGCTGGCCTCGGGGGGTCCTTGAGATCGAGGTTTGGGGCTACCATTGGACGGTCGATGAAGCTATAACAACTTTATAGGCTTCGAAGTATGCTATTTATGATCAATAATGAGCTATAAATGAAGAACAATTAATGAAAAGCGACAAAATGTAAGTAAATGAGCTAACAGAGAGAACTAGGGAATGTTTGAGCAATGAAGCAGAGAATGTTCTTGTTCTTGTATTGAATATTGTGTGTCAAAAAGCAATAACAGAGGAAGAAGATATAACCACTTATAAAGACAGCTTCTTCAACATCTGTACATACCCTTTTACACTTGGGCCCGTAGACTCTTCCTCCCTTTCATCGATAGATCCGGTCATACTGGAATTTTGCTGTCAATACCGAGTGACACTCGGTCAAATATATCCTTCCTTCTGGAGGATCGTATACATGTTCCGGTATTTTTTCAACCAGGTCGAGGGAATGGAATTTACCCTTGATCACTTGATACGGCTGTACATCCCCCGTCTCTTCCAAGGGGGATTAATCAAATTACACCATCGGTACGCGAAGCCGTTTTTCGCGAGCATTGACGAGGACAAGCGCCGAGGCTGGATGAGTCGGTTCGTCAGAGTGAGGACTTCAGATGTTATCCCAGCTGATCGGATTCCGTTCTCGGAGGAATGAAATATGAGTCGTAAGCATCATTGTATCAGATACATCTCGTTCTTCCCTTATCTCTTTTTTCTGAATCGATCCTTTCTTGATAATACAACCGCTGTCTGGTTCCCTGACGCAGTCCCGGAAATCTCGGGATGGATCAGGCATTTGAACTCCGCCTTTCCATATGGTATGCGTTCATGGAGAGATTTGGCCAAAACGCGTTGGCAGACCAAGAAACACGGTAAGCTCCTTACGTGATCATTGCATACTTTAACGAAGGTGCTCTTCTGTAGAAGTGAAACTAACATGTTTTGCTAATGCAGGCCTCGGGGATAACTGGTCAATGAGGCCGCCTCTGCCCGGTGAGGCAAGTGCTTCGAGTCCCGAGAAGGGCAAGAAAAGGAAGAAGGGGACTTAGGGCGAGTCTCCAAAATCAAAGAAAGTCAGGATCCGCAGGCCCAAGACGGATGCCATGGTCCTAACTCCAGCTGCTGCAGCGAGTCTGCGTGCTACAGACGAAGATGATGGCGGTGACGATCTCCCTTTGGCACATGGGGCGGGCAGAAGTGCCACTATTCAGGGGGCCACTGAGTCGGAAGTAGCTGGCGGGGATTGACCTCGATCGGAGCAAAGCAATGGCGAGGGTGGAGTCCCCGAGCATCGGTCTGGTCGCGATATGGTCCATACCGATGGGTCTTTAGCTGCCGAGTTCAAGGAGCTTGAACCTGAAATAACTCGGGACCAAGCAAATATCTCGACTGAGGGCAACATCGTTGACGATCTCGAGAGATAGGTGATGCTTTGAACAACGGTGCCGCTGATGTGGGTGTTCCTCAGAGCGAGTTTGACTTATTTAGAGACTTCTTCGCCGATCTTGAGGATGACATCAATCTCGACGCCCCCGCCGCCCTTGGAGCGGCAGGGAAGCTTCAAAAGCAGGTAATTTCCATCTCTCCCTTCGATTTTCTATCTTCATTCGATAATTTCTTCCCTCCGTATTACAAGTCCAGAAGTTGTACGATCGTGCCTTTTTTCCAAGCTTCATATCGAGCTCACCAGGCGCGAGGAAGAGCTTGGGAAACTCACATCGGATCTCAAAGCGTTATATATCTCCTCCTCCCTAAAGGACGAGGAGTTGAATGAGCTCCGGACCAGTTTGGAGGGAGTGCACCACGAGCAGACTAGTTTTGCCGAGCAAGTAAATGTTATACACGAGTTCATTTCCTTACCTTCATGAGTCGTTGCTCCCCTAGAATGATGTGTTCCACAGATCGAACAGAAGAATGCCCAGGTGGGGCAACACCAAAAGGAGGACGCGGCCAAAGACGCGGAGATCCTTGAGCTCTAGAAGCAGAATGAAGTTGTGACTTCGGAAAGGAACCTTTTGCAGGGTAAGCTAGCCTCGACCCAGAGTCTTCTTCGGAGCGCCCAGGATGAAGTTGTCTCTCTATATCTACGACTAAGTCTGAGGCTGATGATCATGTTGCCTCGTATAGAAGGAACGCGATTGCTGCCAATAATCGGGCTAGGCAAATATCTGAGGAAGCGGGGCTCAAGCTGGCTCGAGCCGTTACTTGCGCCCACTTGCAAGCTAGGAGGCAGACCCTTGAGGAAGAAAGTGCAAAAGGCACCGATCTTGCTGGCGAGATCGAGAAGGCCAGGATAGAAGAGGAGGGGTCGGTACCTCCCACATCGTCGGACGATGGCTCAGATAGCGATTCCGGTAGTAGCTCGTCAGATGGCAAAGGCGAGGAGTAGGCCTATTTTGTTAATTTTGCATTTTCTTTTCCCCTTTGTACATTGGCTCTTGGGAGGAGTCTTGTGGGGGAGCGCCCTTTGTAAATATATTTTTTATGAATACGACAGGGGATTTTCCGTTTTCTAATTTCCTCCTTGCAATGGCGTTTCTTTCGTTTTGGTCTGTCTAGCGTTCATTTTTAGAGTAGTAAAGTTGTCGAGATCTAGTACTACCTCGGGCTAGTCCGATGTGCAGATCTAGGATGGTTCCCTTCAAAACTTGTATTAACAGCGACGAGTACTCTCGATATCGGACACCATCTCGAGATAGGGACGATAGTTCCTTTAGAAAATTGCGTAAGCAATGATGAAGCTTCTCGAGGTCGGGACCGTTCCGAGATCTTGTTTACATAGATGTCTCTTCATAGCCCATAATGACAATAAAATTCCCTGAGACCGGGCATTATGCAGGCATCTCTTTAAGGTTTATTACGACAGTGGGGGTCCCCGAGATCGGGTACCATTTCGGGGACGGATTGATAGCTCCGTCGGGTGGTCCCTCGAGGTCCATAGGCACGATAGCTGAGACTTAAGATAGGGTATCTTCGCGAGGTTGAACCGACATGGGGACCTCGAGTCTTTAATGTTGTTCATATGACATGGCTCAAGTGACAATTGCAGTGGTCTCACCGATTCATCCTCCTAGGAGCGGTAACGACACTGTCTAAATTAACTGCGCCTCAAGGCAAGTTAATCAGTCCTTGCTTTGCCCTATAAATATATTAGCTTCCCGTGCTCGAAGGCTTCATTGTTTTGAGCGATTATCTCTTTTATAGAGTCCTTCGCCCTTTCACCGATTCTTTCTTTGTTTAAGTTCAAAGTTTTCGCCTTGTCTCCCCTCCCCTACGCCGGAGCACCTATGGCCACCACGTCAAATCCCGCTCTCTAGGAGGAGATGAATTCTGCTTCCGTTTCTTGTTTGATCGATGGCTTGTCAGTGCCAGACGAACGGACACCGGAACTTGAGGCCGTGAAGAGAGGTTGTTGATGGGGGGAGAACGTGGTACTGCAAGTACCTTCCCCCGAGGAGAGTATCATGACCCATGCGGAGGGATTTTTGAACAATTGTACGTACCCTTTTACGCTGGGCCCCCTTGACAGGATTGTGCTTGATCTTTGTAGAAGGTATCAGGCTACTTTGGCACATGTTCATCCATCTCCCTGGAGGATAGTATTGATGATGAGATTCTTTGCCGAGAAGGCTGGGCTCGTGTTCACCCTTAGTCATCTTATCAAATTATACTGGACCTCACATTGTCGGGGCCTGATAACTCTCTGACGTTGATCCACTCGGCCTCTTATTTCTAGCGACGAGGAGGAGAAGGATCGTGGGTGGATGAGCCAGTTTGTCCGGGTGCGGACTGTCGATATTATCCTGCAAGAGTTCATGCATTTCCCCGAAAGATGGAATTTCACACGTAAGTGGTACACTTGTGTATTTATTATTTTATATGCAGCGGGGGGAAATTTTGTGATGATGTCTTCCCTCCCCTTTAGCAGCGACTCCGTGGATGCCATTCGAGATTCCCGACTTGGCGGATTGGACTCGAATACTGGTGGCATGTTCCGCTTGTGATGATAGTAAGTGGAGATACCTGATGGAGGGCGGATGTGAGGCCTCATAAATAAGAGATGAGAGCAACCGGAGACAATCCTTTACGCGCGGGGAAGCCTTTTTCGAGGTGAGATCTTCCTAGTGTCATAAGAGTGGTGAAGTCGTGCTCCCCAAGTCCATGGTTTTTACCTTAGGGGAAGTGATCCCTCCCTCACCGCCGTTTTCCTCCCCTGCCAAAGGTACTTCGAGGGGGGAAGATAGGAATTCGTCAGTGTCTCCTCCTAACAAAGGTGCCTTTTAGGATGCTCGGGGCCAAGGGCCGTATGAAGGGAGTGAGCCCCCTGAAGATGGTGTTTCTTCTTGGGATGGTCCGACGGGGACCAAGGCGTCTAGTCTAGGAAGCACTCAGTCAGCCTTTGAGGAGGCCCAATGATTTTGCTCATTGGTGAGTTTTGACGATTCTCCGGCCTTCCAACTTCGTATTTCCATTTTTTAACTAGAGCTTGCTTCTCACAGGTCTTTGATAAGTGTAAGTATGAATTGAGGAAAGCTTTGGATGGGGAAAGATCCCTCAAGCTCCTTAGTGATGATCAGGCAAAGGAATTGACACACCTTCGATACGAAGTGAGTGGGAGCCGCGACTATGAAGGTCGCCTCGAGGAACAGGGGATTTATGCTGTGATGACGTACATATTTCTTCTCTTGTTTTCAGGGATTAATGTTCTGGCGTTGCAGCTGCAGAGGAAGACGGAAGACCTGGAATTCCTTTGGGGCAGAGTTGGTCTGGTCGAGCGTGAGTGCAATGGGCTTAGAGCCCAGAATGATGCCCACATTGCGGCAAAAAAGAATGCCTTGGCTAAAGTTTCTGCCCTCGAAGTGCACCTTCGGAACGCTCGAGAGAATAACTCGATTCAGGCGAGCAAGATAGGGGAACTCGAAGACGATCTCCTGCGAATGAAGGCTGAAGTAGTTGATGCCCGTGTTGAGGCTCAAGGGGCTCGAGAAAAGGCTAACAAAAAGGAGGTCGTTTATTCGAAAGATGCTGCTGATGTTCGGGCTTAGCTGAGAAAGGTTTCTGATCTTGAACGTAGAAGAAGAGTCTATGCCCATCATAGATCCCGAAGGGAAACCCTCGAGGAAATCCATGATAGGGGCTTCGACCTCTCGGAAGAGATAAGGTAGGCTAGGGCGGATGAAAGCAACGTCAGACTCCTTATATCAGATGAAGAAGAGACCGGTAGAGTTACAGTCCCCGAGGAGAAGTAGACCAGGCTTATTTTGTTTCTATTTTGTTGTGGATATTCGTGAGAGAATCCGTGAATGTATATTTACAATTCCTGCGTATGTGGGAAATTTTCCAATTTTTTCGTCTTGCTTGGACCTGTCTTTGCCCAGAATTCTAATCGTCGAAAGCTAGTCCTACGATCTTGTTGCGGAAACCCTTAGGTTTTGAATTAGCCCGAAGGTTTTTAAAATTGGCTTCAAGGTTCTTACGCATTTTTAGTTAACCATTTAGGGCTCAGTCCCCAAGACGGGTTACGGCTCGAGCTCATTGACCCTTAGGTTTTGAATTAGCCCGGAAGCTTTTTAAGCTGGCATGAAGGCTCTTACGCATTATTAGTTAACCATTTCGGGCTCAGTCCCCGAGTCGGGTTACGGCTCGAGCTCATCGACCCTTTAGGTTTTGAATTAGCTCGGAGGGTTGTTTAACTGGCTTCAAGGCTCTTACGCATCGGGTCAATATGACCTTTAGTATGGATATATTTTCCCTCGTTAAAGCTTTTTGTTATGTTTGCATTCATCCAATTCTTCGATGGTTTGGTAAGAACCTCGATTACGAATCATTATGTGACGACGGTGGGCACCTCAGAAGGTTTTTTCCCTATGGCTGAGCTGTTTCAAAGCTTTTTCATCGTTGGGAGCTGACATGTAAATGATAAAAACTCTTTTTCTTAAGCCGAGGGTATCGTGAATTAACCAGTTCTTTCCGAAATAACTTTGAAGGATTTGATTTTATCGCGACGGTCGGGCATCCCCGAGTCACGTTAGTTTGGCCGTAGCCTATCGACCGGAGTCGTTTGTGTTTGGCCAGAGCCTTTAGTCCCGAGTATCATATCATCGACATCTATATTGGTATGCCTTTTTGGGGGTCTTATAAGTTCAAATATATAGCCTTGACTTTGAAGTCGGGACTGTGCCTTGTTATTTATATATGCCCACTCGGGGCCTTGCAATCTAAGTCATGCCCGTAGGACTTACAGTTTTGAACATGTCCTAGGTTACCCGCTTGGGATCTTACGTCCTCGAATCTCGACAACTTGAATGTCACCGATAGCAGTTTCTTGGATTTGTAAAGTATTTTGATGGTACAAATGCTCCTCTGATTGTTTGGTACAAGTATACATGCTTCCGTCGCTGAGGGTTCGATCCTTCTATGCGGGTACGGTTCCATTCGACTGTTTTGCTTGGTACACTATTTTCCTATTGAGACCCTTTTCGGACTGCTTTGCTTTGCTTGAAGGGGCGACCTCCTGGGATACTGCCCCCCAGTATTTTAGGTTGATTGAAGAGAAACCTTGAATACTCGATCGAGTTCTCCTCGGGTAGCACATAGGTGTTGCCTTGTTAAAAACCTTCCCGGCAAAACCCTTTCGGGGGTAAAACCGATCGAAGGAAAAGAGTGCAACGCGAGCTTTAAAACCTAAGGTCTATGAATCGGAAGGCGCTTCGACTCCCTCTATCGGACGCCTGCGTATAAGTTAGTATAAAATGTGAATAAATAAGGAGGGTAGTTGTACCTTAGCGACGATGGGGTACCAGCCTAGAGGGCGTGTTGTCTTTTTCTGCCTGTTCTAAGTACGCGGTACAGTCATTTATTTGTGAATTCAGATGCAACTAGGGATGCGGCGCGTTGCCGCTATTCGGTTGTCCGCTCCCCGTACACGGTTTTATTCCTCATTTCGTCGGAAACTTCATCATTTGATGGAGGGTTAACAGTACTGCCCTCATGCGGTGTACCCATGGCCTCCCTATCAAGGCGTGGTATCCCATGTTCCATTGATGACAGGGGACTCGATATTCTGAGTTGCGCCGGTCATGCTGATCGGTAGGGCGATTTCTCCTTTTATGGTCTCGCTTTCCATATTGAATCTGTTGAGGATTCGAGAGGCGGGCGCGATCTGGTCGAGCAGTTCGAACCGCCCCATTACCTTTGACCTGACTATGTTGGCCGAGATACCTGAATCCAGAAGCACATGTTTAATCTAAAATGTATTCATAAGAAAAGAAATTACCAATGTGTCATTATGGGATTGCAGTAAGGTCCCGATGCTTTTGTTGCTGAATGCGAGGGCGTTGATCCCTCACATGATCATGTGGATGACATGATGCGGCTCTTCCGCTTCATTTCTCTTGTTCGCCTCTCTCTCTTGAAGCTAGTTTTTGGCTAGGTCGCTGAGGAATTCTCTGAGGTGCCCTTTGCTGAGTAGTCGGACTACTTCTTCCCGGAGTTGTTTTCAATCTTGTGTCCGTGTGTGCCATGAAATTTTCACATTTAGCTATGGTTTCTTTGTGATGGGTCCGACAACATGGCTTTGGGCCACTTGATCTCCTTGATTTTGCTTATGACCGACACGATGTCTGAGACATCGACGTTAAAGTTGTATTCTGATAGCCGGGGCGCCTCTACTGGTCCTTCATTCTTGTTGAAATCGACTCAGTTTATGAGTCCCCGAGGGTATTGTCTTCGATCTACCCTTCGATTACTCCGAGATATGTTGCGCCTTGGGGTATTCCTTTGTTCTTCGACATATGGTTGATATCTTTCTTTGTTCGGTCTCGGTTCCTTTACTGGGAGCCTATTGGGATATACTGAGCTCGAAGGCACTCCCAATTGGTCATCCTCGACCCTAATCTTTGACTGGTATCGGTCGTTGACATCTGCCCAAGTAACGATAGGATATTTAACCAAGTTCTTCTTCAGCTGCTTCGAAGATATCGAGCTTCGTTCGTGCAGGCCCTAGGTGAAGGAATGCACCACCCAATCGTCGGATATTGGTGGTGACTCCATTCGCTACATTTGAAAGCGTGATACGAATTCCCGCAAAATCTCGCTTTTTCTTTGCTTGATTTTGAAGAAGTCGGACTTCCTGGTTGCAACTTTGATGGCTCCGGCGTGCGCCTTTATGAAAGAGACCGCAGCATGGCAAATGAGTCTATCGAATTGGGGTAAGATTGTGGTACCACATCATGGCCCCCTTCGACAGTGTTTTTCCAAACTTCTTTAACAGGACGAATTCGATCTCGTCCTCATTTACGTCATTTCCATTCACAGCTCAAGTGTAGGTGGTGATGTGCTCGTTGGGATCCGAAGTCCCGTTGTATTTTTCAAGGTCGGGCATTCTGAAATTTTTTGGGATGGGCTTCGGGGCCGTATTCGAGGGAAAAGGGCTTTGCACGAACTTCTTCGAGTCCACACCCTTTAGTATTAGGGGCGCACCTGGAATTTGGTCGACCCTCGTGTTGTAGGTCTCCACCTTTTTGTTGTTTGCTTCTATCCCCTTTTCTCCCGATTCAATTCTCTTGGTGGGGTCCTCAAGCATTTTCATGATGGCGGGGTCGGTTACCGACCCTTCGTTGCTCGATCTGTCCGATGTCTGCTCGGCTCGAGGAGCTGCTTGTGGTGCTACTGTGCTTGGAATCTTTTGATGTCTCTGCAGATGAGCGATCGCCATTTGTTGTGCCTGCAATATTTCAAAAATATCGTGAAGGCTAACCTGCCTTTCATCTTGAACCAGGGTGTTCTGAACCTCCCGTTCTTCCGCGGGACGCGTATCGTCGTTGGTGCGGGAACTGACGTCAATGTGTTGGCCGTTGCGCGAGACCACATCCACCAGGTTTGGGTTTAGTACACCCACAGAGTTCTGTGGCGGTACGCCAACACCCGAAACAACTGCACTATTTTCTCCACGGTCTTCGACACTGTTGTTCTCGCGTGCGTTTACTGAGTTAGACATTCTGACCTGAAATCAAAGATTTTTTGGACAAGAAAAAGTGTGAAAGATAACTTGCGTTTGTCAGTGAACCAACACTAAAACGATCACTATTATTTTTAGCCCCACGGTGGGCGCCAAACTGTTTACCTTGAAAGTGGTAATTACAATTATATTTAATTATGCAGATCTAAAAATATGCGATTTATTTTAGTACTAGTTGTTAAGAACTTGATGCTAAGTGTGATTGAAGCAGATAGAGTAGAAGTAGTATGAAATCGAAGATAAGCAAACCGAGAGGCTTCAAATCGGGTGCTCGATGCTGGCCTCAGGGGGTCCTTGAGATCGAGGTTCGGGGCTACCGTTGGATGGTTGATGAATCTATAACAACTTTATAGGCTTCGGAGTATGCTATTTATGATCAATAATGAGCTATAAATGAAGAACAATTAATGAAAAGCGATCAATGTAAGTAAATGAGCTAACAGAGAGAAATAAGAAATGTTTGAGCAATGAAGCAGAGAATGTTCTTGTTCCTTGTATTGAATATTGTGTATCAATAAGCAATAAGGGTCCCCTCTATATAGGAGGGGAAATCCCAACATAGTACACTGTCATTTATTACAAAGATTCGCGATCGGTAAAACTACTTAATATTTGAGTACGGAGTCGTACTTTGTTACAGAGTTGTTTGCCTCAGTCCTCGTACTGTTCCCCTACGCCAATCCTGAACCTGTACTGCCTCGAGGTCGAACATAAGGGATGCTCGTGGTCAGACCTCGGGCCATACCTTGAATCATATGCGAATAAGCTACCGAATGCCGCAACAGACATAAAATTGGCCTTCCCGATATTAGTTGTACACACACCCAACTATGACTTATAAAAAAGATTAAGTGGCCGTTGCAAATATAATTCGATTTATAAGTCCGGAGTCGAATCTCACATATAACTAAGCTTAGCTACAACTGTTCAATATTGCTAAGAATCACAAGTCCAAACAATTTCCGAATTATTAAGATTTGATTTTTATTTCTACTAATTAACCAACAAATATTGTAAAGCAGTAAAATTATCAACTAACAAGGATGAAATTCTAGACAAGACTAAGAACGTGTAGAGTTATGATTTTCCCAATTGTCGAAATTTTTTCCACTATGTTTCCTATAAATTTGCCTAAGTTTTATCTACCGATCATGAACGCTCTGAGTGTCTTAATTCTCTCCCAAGTAACTACCACAATTTACTAGACATATTCTCCTGAATTACACTAGCTGGCAATAAGTACGGCTCACTCGGATCGCACCAAGGTTTCGTTATTCCTAATCCCGCCTTTAAACCCTCTATATTGATCCCTCATATATGATAGGAGTGATATTGTTCAACAAATACCTAAATATGCTCTCTCTCCCGAGTAATACACACTAAATATGCATAGTCGAGTGAGATCTCTTCAATGAACCACAATAATAACGCAGTTGAACAAATAGAGAAAAACATACATCAAATCTATATTAACGTAACAGGAAACTCATCCTCCAATAGGTTCCATTAAAACCTTATATAATAAATTAGCTATTCATAATAGTATTCATAACTACAATACTAGAATTTATAACCAATAATAGAAATATGAAGAAGGAAGTGAAAAACTCGTAGAATAATTCTCCGTCTTGCTCCTTGTGTGTTCTTTCCTCCTTAGGTCGAATCCCCGGTCTCTAATCTGTCCAATTTCTCCCCAAAATTGTGTTTAAGGACTATTTATATATATAGTAAAAAGGCCTAGACGAAATAACCAAGTCCAAAACCAAATAAGAGATAAAATAGACCTAAAACCCGTAACACCCTCGCGACAAACCGCACATCTCGGTCAAAACGCGCGGCATGAGTTTCGCGCTGCCTGCTCTATCGGGAGAAGTGAATATCGCATCGCCTAATGTTCCTGCTTTCCAATTGAGTTGCTTTGCTGCTTTGTTTACAATTATGATTTCGTTTGAAAGTTTGCCTTTGTTTCCTTTTTTCATGTTTTTGTCTTCCATCATTGTTTCATTATCTCTTTATAAAGCATTTTGGATTTTTCTATTTTTTTATTATATTTTTGGTTAGACTTTAAACCCTCAAGAACACTGCCTAATAGATATTCATCGTCGGGAAAAGTCCAATATTTTTTATTTTTCTAAAAAGAAATTATTTCATTAACCTAGTACACAACTAAAATAGCATAGAAAGTCACTCAAACAATCTCCTCACCCCACGCTTAAAATTGTGCATTGTCCCTAATGTACACCCATAAATACAAGAGGGTAAAAGAAACTCTCAGGTAGGCCAAAGACCGAAGCACGAGCAGCTCATGGGGTACTCAGACTTCTCCCAGGCCCGCTCCTTCGTGCGGGTACCTCACACTTTGTTCCAACCATCTGATTTGCTGTTGCATCCTTGCAATGGATTTGCTTTTCATGCTCCTAAAAAATCAAAAATTGACACTACAAGAATAATACAATAATAAAAAAAAATAATTAAAAAAATTAAAGTTAGTTTGCCTCTCAACAAACGCTTGATTTAACGCCGCGACACGATATGAACCACTTTTTGCCTCCACCTAGAGCTTATGAATTGAATCTCAAGTTTTGATTCAAGCTTATGATTATGCTCCTGGGGTGTTGGACCAAATCTAATTGGCCCAAGAAAACAATATAGTATTCTTCACTTCTTGGCTTTTAGATGAAGTGTGTAATTCTGACTTTCTGGCAAGAAGAATTCTAGAATGTAGGCACCTTGTTCCTCATTTCTTGACTCCTCAAGTGGCTCAGATGACTATTTTTATATCATCATCTAAACCAAATGTGGAAAAATGCTTGGGATGTGAGCCAATGAGCTCAACTACATGAACTTTGGGACTATTAACTTCTTTAAAACCAATGACACTAGAATCAACTAAATATGTATCTTCAATGTCTTTGGTTTACTCTAGTATCTCTTCTTCAACATCGACATCATCAAATTCTAGTTGTTTGGTTTGGTCATATTCTACTCAACTACTCCATTATAATGGCAATTTCTGCAACCAATTCATGCCCTTCTTGGCTATTATCCCCAGTGTAAGCTTGTTGCACTTTACAAGGTTCAATTAGTTTATTAGCTTGAGCCTCCAAGTTGTGAATAGTTGCCTCTTGCCTTTATATCTGCAGTAGTTTCTCATCATTTTGTTCCACAAGGCACTTCAACATATCTTTGATCTCCTTCAGGTCAGCTTCCCTAGGTTCTTTGTTCCTATTAACTTCACTAGAAAAATTAGAACCATCGTAGTAAGGTGTGTGTGTGGGGGGGGGGGGATCGAAAATATAAGCACAACCATGAAAGTGACCATCTTGACCACCACACATATCACACACATTTCACACATAAGATTGAGTTGGTGTACATAACTCGTTCTTGGGAATATTTTGATAATTTTGCCATGGGGGGTTTTCTCCATAATATGCATAAGGAGGATCAAGAGAAGAATTTTCAACATCAAAACTATCATAATTCCACGATTCCATGTCTCTCAAATTAATAAGTAAAACAAAAAACAAAAAAAAATAAAAAATCAAATACAAAAAATACAAAAAAAAGTTCAAACTTGAAACCTAGCAATATGTACACCTACAACTACATCGTTAGCTCCCCGGAAACAATGTCAAAATTGATCACGCCGAACTATGCCTTATAAAAAGGACTACACGGTCATTGCAAATATAATCCAATTTACAAGTCCGGGGTCGAATCCCTTAGAGAACTAAGGCTTAGGTACAACTATTCAATATTGTTAAGAAACACATGTCCAAACAATTTCCTAATTATAAAGATTTGATTTTTGTTTCTACTAATTAACTAACAAATATTATAAAGCAGTAAAATAATCAACTAACAAGGATGAAATTCTAGACAAGACTAAGGAGGTCTAGAGTTATGATTTCACCAACTGCCTGAGTGTCATAATTCTCTCCCTAGTAACTACCACAATTTACTAGACATATTCTTCCGAATTACGCTAGCTGGCATTAAGTACGGCTCACTCGGATCGCACCAAAGTTTCGTTATTCCTAATCCCACCTTTAAACCCTCCGTATTGATCTCTCGTATACGTTAGGAGTGATGTTGTTCAACAACTACCTAAATATGCACTCTCTCCCGAGTAATACACACTAAATAGACACAGCCGATTGAGAGTTCTTCAACGAACCACAATAATAACATAGTTGAACAAATAGAAAAAAAGCTACAACAAATCTATATTAACGTAACAGGAAAATCATCCTCCAATAGGTTCCATCAAAACCCTAGATAACAAATTAGCTATTTATAATAGTATGCATAACTACAATACTAGAATTCATAACCAATAATGGAAATAGAAAGAAGGAAGTGAAAAACTCGTAGAAGATTTCTTCGCCTCGCTCCTAGTATGTTGTTGCCTCCTTAGGTCGAATCCCCGATCTCTAATCTGTCCAATCTCTCCCTAAAATTGTGTTTAAGGGCTATTTATATGTGTAGGAAAAAGACTTAGACGAAATAACCAAGTTCAAAACCAAATAAGAGACAAAATAGGCCTGAAACCCCGGACACTCCCGCGATAGACCGCGTGTCGCAAGGCAAAACGCGCGGCATGAGTCTCGTGCCGCCTGCTCTATCGCCAGTAGTGAATGTCACATCACCTAACATTGATGTTTTCCAATTGAGTTGCTTTGCTGCTTTTGTTTACAACTAGATGAGGGATGGACCATCCTGAGCATGGGCCCAACATCATGGGCCCAACATTTAAGGGGAATTTGTTGTATTGGTAAAAAAAGAGCCTTACACGTAAGATGATTCTTGACAACTCAGCCAGCTACGTGGACCAAGGAAAATATGACAGTTGGATATAACTCTGTAAAGAGGTACGGAACAAATAGGCACGGTTCAATAAACCTTTGAGTTCATCAGCCACGGAAAACTCAACTTATTTATGACATGGAAGAGACACGGTCAGAGTGAATCCGGATAGAGCTACGGGCAGATTCGGGAATCCTCAATTAATGACCTATACGTTATGTAACCTACAGGCAACAATTATAGTTACCCTTTGTAACGCCTCATTAATGTAATAATTAGCCATTAATGAGCGATCATTGCAAGAATCAAACGTCATCTTAAGAAACCCCCCTATATAAAGGAAGGGAAGGTAACTTGTAAAGATCATCTGAGAATTTCTAATACTACACACTTTACTTTGCAGTGTGTCATTATTACTTTCAATTTATTTTCTTTTATCATTTCCTTGATTATCAGTAACCCACGTTTATCCTAAATATAGCTTTGGTCAAAGGATCTAATTCTTTGGTTAAACAAATTGGTTCCGTTACCGGGAATCTGATAATCTTTGCTCACTTTTCCATTGATATCCTATAAACTATGTCGAACTCCAACAACAACAACCATCAGAGGAATGGAACCCCAGTTCCATCACCTCAAGGAACCCCCTGTGGTTCAAGGGAACCATCCCCAGAAAGCTTTGATAACAACCGCAATAATAATGAGCAAACGGTAGAACAAGATCGAATAAATCAAATGATTGCAGAGTATGTGGGACAAGCTTTGCAAGAATTTGCAAGGGGATTACCAATAGCACCACCTACATCACTGACACCACCTCCAAACAATACAGTCATCAAGGAAAATCCTCAATCTGGATTGATAAACTCGTCAAGGGGTGTCACTCCTAATGAATCTCTCGAAGCAAGACCAGGTATGACTAATAACTCTGAATTACAAAATTTACTGCTAACCATGCAGAAACAGATGAAGGAAAAAAACGATCAAATCGAGCAAATTCCTGGAGTACCACCTATTATCAAGGGCATTGATGTTGATAGATATTCTCAACAACCTTGGAAACCAAGCGCAACACCCTTTCTTATACCCAAGAAGTTTAAAATGCCTGACGTTCCCAAGTATGATGGAACAACCGATCCACGCGACCATGTGACCGCCTTTACCACTGGAGTAAAGGGCAACGATTTAACAAAATAGGAGATTGAATCAGTCCTTGTCAAAAAGTTTGGAGAAACACTCACCAAAGGAGCCCTAACATGGTATTCTCTTCTCGCTGAAAATTCTATTGACTCTTTTGCTGAGCTTGCAGATTCATTTATAAAAGCACACTCTGGTGCACAAAAAGTTGAGAAGAGAATAGAAGACATATTCAAAATAAAGCAAGGAGACACGGAACTACTCCGCGAATTTGTAGGCAGATTCCAACAAGAAAGAATGCAATTACCCAGGGTGCCTGATAATTGGGCAGCCATGGAATTTGCAAGCAATCTAAACGATAAAAGCTCGGAAGCCACGAAAAGACTCAAATAAAGTATAAGAGAATTCCCAGCTACAACTTGGAATGATGTATATAACAGGTATAACACTAAACTTAGAATAGAAGAAGATATCATTGCTCGTTCGAGAGATGAAGATCATTCCAGATCCAGACATCCTGAATCAGATAGGAGATCAGGTAAAAATAGGTACGATCCTTACTTAGGACCATCGGGACGTGAAATTCGTCCCAGGTTTGAAAATACTAGGTCAGACTATAGACCACCAGAAAGAGACGTGGGCTCATCCTCATCCAGATCCAGAAAGGATCGAGATGAACGACCTAGAGGTAATGCCCAAATTGGGGAGCATACCTTTAATGTAAGTACTCCTGAACTTGTCTCAATATTAAGAAATATGAGAGAATTGTTATTGAACATTATTGAAACAGGGCTATTTAACAGAATTGTTTAGTGATAAAGGTAAACAAGCATATATAAAGAACATGCAGGAGCCCCCAAAGCCTCCTTCTCCAAAGCGAACCGTCAATGTGATACATGGAGGAGAGGAAGTAAACGGGATAGTTTTCCAATTAGCATCAAAGGTCATAATTACCCACAGAAAGCGGTTCGAGAAGATCCAACCGAAGATGAAATAACCTTTGACGACGCAGATTTTGGTGGACTAATGCTTCCCCATAATGATGCCGTGGTAATATCCCTACTCATTCATGACACTAACGTTAAGAGAGTGTTGATTGATCCAGGTAGTTCAGTCAATATCATCTTGTTAAGAGTCGTGGAAGAAATGCTCATGAAAAATCAGGTGATCCCAAAGGCCCGATCCATATCAGGGTTTGATAACTCTACGGTGATAACCAAATGAGAGATCGAACTTTACACTTACGCTGAGGGAGTAACTAAGAACACAAAATTCCAAGTCATTGATACTGACATGGATTATAATGTGATTATGGGAAGGCCTTGGATACATGACATGAAAGCAGTACCATCCACCTTACATCAGGTAATCAAATTCCCCTCAGAATGGGGAATTAGACAAATTATAGGTGATCAGTAGACCTCTAAAAATATAAATTTCGTGGTACTTTATAAAAAAAAAAGGGACGGAAGAACCAGAAGATGGAGAAATCTTTCAAGCAGATGTCACCGGCCAAACAGGTACGGAAATAATTACTAACCAAACAGGTACGAAAGAAGTAAATGTTCAAACATGTACGGGAGGAGATACCCACGAGAAGATGGATCTAGTCACCACGGGAGATGCATCAGACCATATAGATATGGACTCTAGATCGGATGTCATTCATGAACCAGAGGAATATGAACACATCAAAACAACTACGGAAGAGCTTGAAGTTGTTCCATTGTTTGAACAAAAACCTGAACAGAAGGTGTATGTAGGCACGAGGTTGAGCCCCGATCGAAAAGGCACGTTAATTAATTATTTAAAAGCTAACGCAGATCGCTTTGCATGGTCCCATTCAGATTATGACAGGTATTCCACCCGAAGTGATGACCCATAAACTAAATAAGATCCATCATTCGTACCTGTTAAACAGAAAAAAGAAAAGAAAAGAAAGGACCATTTAAGAATCAAGTAATTGACGAAGAGGTACAAAAACACTTGAAAATTGGTTCGATACGAGAGGTAACATACCCTAACTGGTTAGCTAACACTGTGGTGGTACCTAAAAAGAATGCCAAATGGAAGGTATGTGTAGATTATACTGATTTAAATAAAGCATGCCCCAAAGATTCGTTCCCATTACCGCATATAGATCATATTATTGACGCTACCGCAAGTCATGAATTATTAAGCTTTCTAGATGCATATTCTGGTTATAATCAGATTAAAATGGATCCCTCAGATGAGGATAAAAACTCCTTCATTACGAACAGGGGGACTTACTGCTATAAAGTCATGCCTTTTCGCTTAAAAAATGCTGGAGCAACCTATCAAAGTCTAGTAACTAAAATGTTCCAAGAACATCTGGGAAAAACGATGAAAGTGTACATTGATGATATGTTGGTAAAATCAACACGGGCAGAAGACCATTTCCAGGATCTTTCTATTACTTTTGACATTTTACGCAGGTATAACATGAAGTTGAACCTGAAAAAATGCGTTTTTGGAGTACAATTAGGTAAATTTTTGGGTTTCCTTGTATCAAACAGAGGAATAGAGGTAAATCCCACTCAAATTAAAGCTATAGAAGAAATACCTGATATACTAACAAACAAAAAAGAAATTCAAAGACTGACAGGAAGAATAGTGGCTTTGGGAAGATTTATTTCCAGGTCTTTCGAAAAAAGTTTTAAATTATTTTCAGTTCTCAAAAAGCAAAATCAATTCGAATGGACTGAAGAATGTCAGTAGACCCTCAAGAATTTGAAGGATTATCTATCAAAACCTTCGCTTCTGTCAAAGCCAAAAGAAGGGGAAAGATTGTACATCTACCTAGCTTTCTTAGAAATTGTTGTAAAAGCAGTACTGGTAAGAGAAGACAAAGGTAAACAATCACCTATTTATTACGTAAGTAAAACTTTACTAGATGCTGAAACCAGATATCCACATCTAGAAAAGTTAGCTTTAGCCTTAATAATGGCATCTAGAAAATTACAACCTTATTTTCAATGTCATCCAATCACTATCGTGACTTCTTATCCTTTAAGGAATATATTGCATAAGCAAGAACTGTCAGGAAGATTAGCCAAGTGGGCCATAGAACTAAGTGAGCATGAAATAATATATCAGCCTAGGACTGCGATTAAGTCACAGATATTAGCTGATTTTGTTGCTGACTTCAGTAATAACATGGTTCCTAAAGTAGAAAAGGAGTTACAACTCTTTAACGATGCTAATCCGGGTCTTTGGACCTTATTTACTGATGGTTCTTCCAATATAAAAGGTGCCGGCTTAGGCATAGTCTTAATATCACCCATGGGTGAAAAGACACGACAAGCTATCAAATGTTATCCTATAACTAACAATGAAGCAGAGTACGAAGCTGTCATTAAAGGCCTAGAACTAGCACGAGCACTCTCAATTGAGCAAATCATAATCAACAATGATTGCCAACTGGTAGTAAATCAAATGCAGGGGACTTACATCGCTTGAGAAACTCGGATGCAACAATATCTGGAAAGGGCACGAGAACTCGTAAGACAATTCAAAACATAGAAGGTAATACAAATACCTAGAGAGGAAAATGCATAGGCAGATGCATTAGCAAACCTCGCAGCAGTTACAGAAGTAACAAATAAAGACAATACACTTGTCGTCCATCTATTCCATTCAGCAATCGACCAGGACAGAAATGAGGTAACTTTCAACATTTTAACCTGGGATTGGAGAAATGAAATTCTTAATTTTTTGCAGAATGGTACCGTACCTGAAGACAAGAAAACAACTCAAGCACTTCGCCGCAAAGCTGCACGGTACTGTCTCATTCACAACTCTTTGTATCGCAAGATGTTCGGAGGGCCCCTAGCTAAATGCCTCGGACCTAATCAAGCGAAGTTCGTAATGAGAGAAGTCCATAAAGGACACTGTGGAAATCATTCAGGAGCAAGATCCTTAGTAAAAACCCTAATCAGAGCCGGGTATTATTGGCCTAAGATGGAAGAGGATGCCGAAAACTTCGTATCCAAATGCGACAGGTGTCAAAGGTTCGCCAATAATTTGCATCGACCAGCAGAACTATTGCACCCAGTCATATCTCCTGGCCCTTCATGAAATGGGGGATGGACATAGTGGGACCTCTTCCCCAATCTAAAGGACATGTACAGGTTTTACTCGTGCTTACTGATTATTTCACTAAATGGGTAGAAGAAAAAGCATTCAAACAAGTGCGGGAAAAGGAAGTTAAAAGCTTCCTATGGCAAAACATAATATGCCGCTTTGGGATACCGAAGGAGATTGTGTGTGATAATGGCCCACAATTTATAGGCTCTCAAATCACAGAATTCTTTGAAAGCTGGCAAATCAAACGGATCACTTCAACGCCATACCATCCCATGGCTAATGGTCAAGCTGAGTCAACAAATAAAATCATCATCAACAAAATAAAAAAGCGACTAGATAAAGCCAAAGAAAATTGGCCCGATGAATTACCAGCGGTATTATGGGTATACATAACAACATCAAAAACAGCCACGGGAGAAACACCATTCGCACTTGTCTACGGCTCAGAAGCCTTAATACCCGTGGAGATTGGCGAACCAAGTGTAAGGGTTATAACAGCCACGGAGGAGGCAAACAATGATGAGTTAAGGACTAATCTGGACCTGCTCGAACCACGAAGGGAAGCAGCATTAATACGGATGGCAGCTCAAAAACAAGTCATAAAGCGTTACTACAAACGAAAAGCTCATCTCAGATACTTCAAGATTGGGGACTTCGTCCTCAAAAAAGTCTTTTAATCAACAAAAAAAGCAAGCGCGAGAAAGCTAAGTCCAAATTGGGAAGGACCCTACAAAATCAGAGGCATAGCTGGTAAGAGCGCCTACGAACTAGAAGGCATGGACGGTAGAATCCTACCAACAAGCTGGAACGCCATCCACTTGAAGAAGTACTACTTCTAAGGAAAAGAATTACCCCCGATCAGGTATCGCACGTTCAATTTTATTTTGAACATTTAAAATTTTACTAACTTTTTTAGATGATAGGCATAAAGCTAACCTATCACCAGATGATGATATTAGACCTGCAAATACGCGACGAAATAACACAATTCCCGGTCTAGGGTTACACTTTCTGATGGACGTTTTAAAGGGTTAAGCAGTCATCATCTAAAAAACTATATACCTTCGAGTCCCGCACGTTTTTCCTTTTCAGGAAAAGGACCACAAGGAAGAAATAGACAAGTGCTTACGATTTCATTCTTCAAAGCTCAAACACTTGGGGGCCTATACAGTATGGAAGTCTAAGACGAAGCAAAGAAGACTATCGAAAAGTCAAAGCTCGAGCTTGAAGATCCATCTACCCAACAAGTCAAGTGATACGAGCAAAATTGAAGGAACTAAATACTCAAAATTCAAAAGCCTAAATCAAAAAACTTCGAACATGTTCGGGTTAAAAGGCAAAGCATTAACTACGAGGAAGAAATGCACATCTTTGTATTTATTCAAAACTGTTGTAGCAAAAACAGTTAGGAGTAAAAGATCATCATCATTGTACTCATTCAAAAACTGTTGTGATTTAAAACATTTAAAAAATCTTTGTACTCATATAGAAAACTGTTATCAAAGAAAACAGTTATGGATGAAAGATCAAAATCCTTATATTTGGTTAAAAACTGTGATCAAATAAAACAGTTACGGATGAAAAAGCATTTCTCTTGTACTTATTAAAACTGTTGTTAGCAAAAATAGTTACGGGTAAAAGCCCCAATAATTATGAAAATTGTTACTAATGAAAAACAGTTGTTTCCTTGTATTAATTCGAAAAAACTGTTACCTATGAAAAACAGTTACGAAATACAAGTGTATATCAAATTTGTTAAATGAAAACAGCTGCAACATGAGTTTTAGACGATAAATCAAACACATGTAAAATTCCATGAAAGTTCAAACTTTCCTTAGAAGCATTCTTAAACATGTGAAAAATTCCTATCACTCTATTGCATTATTACACCATTATGAAGTTGAGACTTCTTCTTCATTAAGTGTCGTTAAAAAATAAAGGGTCGTCTTTCGTAAATAAAGCCTACTACAAACAAGGCTCCCATTTTGTACAAACACCGTGCCTACTATGAAAAGGTTCGAGTGATTTTAGCATCTTTATGCGAAAGTTCAGAGGTAAAACTAAAAACCTCAAAAATCAAACACATGCAAAAGACTTAAGAGTGGAACAGAAGCTCAAAACGAAAAGTCACACTTTGCATATATTCAAAAAGAGGCTAAGTAAGAACTAAGTACTAACTAGTACTTAGCCGCATATAATTTTTACATTTAAGGTGCCCCTAAGTTGTCAGTTGGGGACTTTAGTAAGATCCAAATTTACCCCCGATGGAGCTAGGGGTAACCACCAATCCAATAAAAAAGAAGAGAGAACCAACACTTTAATGTTCTTGAGGAGGAGGATTGATTTCTTCATCGGCAGAAGGAACGGAAGCAACTTGGAAAGAAGAGGTATGAGCAGCAGGAGTCTCACCATCAATGAAGAAAGGTTAAGACCTTGTTGAGCCTTCTCCATGGCCTCCTTGATTTTAGCTATTTCAGCACTAAGGTCGAAAACCCCTTTACTCATTTCCGTCAATGTTTCAAGGCGAGAATTCATATATGCCCAACTCACATCGACTGCAGCCACCTCTTCGAGATCTTCGTAATCTTTTGCCCATATTTGAAGCTCAGCCTTTAGCCCATCCTTCTCCGCTTCAGCAACTTCATGAGTAGCCCTCAAAGGCACAATCGACTCCTCCAGAGTTTGGACTCTATCTAAAGCATTACGAAGTTCTTCTTGGGTCCGGGTGAGTGATTGCACGAGCTCGCCAGAATATTCCTCCTTCTGCCCTAACAAGTCCTTCAAGTTCCTAATCTCCTCTGAGGCTTGAGGCAGCTGTTCAGCAAAAGAAGATTCCAGAATGCTCTTGTTCTTATCAGCCTGATTTGAAGAAGCCTTCTCCACTCCCAATTCCGCTGCCATAATTCTCAGTTGCCGCTTTAAGGTACTCCTTTCCTCTTCTAGAGCATCCATATCAATCCTTAAACCGTCATACCGTGCCTTCAAGTTATCAACATCAGCCTGCAACTCTTTTGTCTCCTGATATGAATTTGAGATCCTCTTCATGAGCTCCATACCAATAAGATTGATCTAGAAGAAACATATCAATTAGATATGGTAAATTAATTAGAAATGATAAATTTCATATACGAAAATGGAATGGGATAAACTGCACCATACCTTCAAAGAGGTATGCACGACCTCATTGGCGCATGTAAGAGCAGTATGACTAGCTAGCTTGGCATTCTCCGTGGGGCCTATCAAAGGCTTAAGCCACACTTTGGGTTCGCCCGTCTTCTTGAAAAGACTCCCCTCAGCTGGAACTTCTATTATTACCTGCCGCATCTCCCAACTGGAAAACCCTACTTCCCTAACGGAAGGCACAGAAGCAGGCAGAGATGAAGCAACAACAGGCACGGAGGGTTGAGGAACTGGAGAAGCCGCGGGCAAAGAAGTAGGCACAGGGGATTGAAAAGTTGAGGAAGTCACGGTCAAAGCAACAGCAGAAGCCGTAATAGCCAAAGGAGCAGAAGAGACACGAGGAGTAGATGAAACAACTTCTCTTAAAGAAGCAGGAAAAACAGCAGCCAATGGAACTTCATCATAGGCAAGGTCAAAACCTTCATGGAACAAATAATCTAAAGACTCATGAACAGGAGAAGGTGAAGCATCTTCAGAGGCAGAGGGTCTAACTACAGACACGGAAGGCAAAGTCATGGGTGTAGACTCATCGTCCGAAACCACCCACCTTCTCTGTGACCTGTGCACCAAAGCACCCTCCTCTTCTTCTTCTTCTTCTCCTACAAAATGGGACTCACCAACCTTCCTCTTCGAGGAAGACAAACCAACAACAATCTCTTGGGCTTGGGCTAGATACATCTTCGGAATAGACGAAGCAGACACCCCACGAGCAGAAACTCCTATCAAAAAGAAAAAGGTTAAGCAAAAAGAAAAAAGGCTTAAGTAAGGAAAAAAGTAGAAACAAAAGCTTCACTTACCGTGGGTCTTCACTTGCCAACTATACTTCCCAGCGAAGTACTTCCAAGATCTTTCCTCCAAAGGAGAAACAGACAAAAATCTTTCTACCCAATCACGGATACCGAAGACATTCTCAACGGTACCCATGATTGCTGAAAGAAGAAGAAATAGATACGGTGTTAAATAAAACATCTCGAATCAGAAAGAGAATAAATAAATAAATGTTATCTAAAATGTACTCACGTGCACGATTCCACTTCTCATGGAAGGGAAGATTTTCTTCACCCACTAAACTAGCAGTGGGAACAATGACGTACCGAAGGTACCAACCTCTGTTCTTATCATCTCCATGAGTTACTAACACTCTTTTACTCCGAGCAGCAAGAGTAAAAACCCCTTGACGAAATAAGGCAGGAAAGTAGAGATGAATAAGATGGCTAAAAGTAAAAGGAACCGAGGCCAAAGAAGCTAAACTCCTAAGACACGCGACAACTCGCCACACAAGCATACCAACTTGTCCTAAGCAAATATTGATAAAACGACAGAATTTAATTATGACTGGATCAATTGGAGGTCTAAAGCCTAAAGTAAAAGGGTACGTATAAATAAAAGAATATCCCGTCTTGTAAGACGTTATTCTTTGATTACTATTCGAAATATAGACAGGGAAATCAGACCTCGAAAAACACTCCCTACGAACTAGGGAAATCTGACCTTCCGTAATAAGGGTTGGATATCTCTCAACACTGTCAAGGGAAGAAGACTAATCTATAAGAACTTGATTATCCTTAGTAAAGACAAACTCAACGGGGATAATTTCATCAACTCTAGGTTCACGAAGGTGTTCATCTCTACCTCTAGACAAAGAACGGGAAGCCCTAGCCCTAGGAGAAACCAGAGACCGAGCAGAAGGAGGGGAGATCATCTGAGAAGAAGAGGAACCTCTCGAAGGAGTGAATCCTAGACTCCTTAGTCTACCACCCCTCTGACTCCTAGTCGGAGTAGAATACGGTGTTAAATTTTCAACATCTATTACTCTTTTGGGTTGATTTGAAGAAGACATGTTTACAAGGGCAAGAAAAAAATTCTTTACAAGTAAAAGAGACAAATTAGAAAGTGTTTCGTGAAAGTAAAGAAAAGAAGAAGGGTATTTATACCTAAGAACAACTGTCAAACATGGAAAAAAATGATGAGAAGTCATAATTGAAGATGTCACTTCGGAACTGACGCAGCCGCAAAAAGCCCTAAAAGGCGCCAAGTAACCGCAGAACCAATCTAAGAGGGACGCGTGGAATGAGCATTAAATGGAAGTGACAAATGACGCCTATGTTCATAGAAGGATATAATGTTTTCGAGGAAAAGCGGCGGCAAAATATTCCCGCCATAAATGCGTATCCACTTACCAAATATTAATCGATAAATAAATTATAAGTGGGGGGACTATCTGTATTGGTAAAAAAGTGTCTTACACGTAAGATGATTCTTGACAACTCAGCCAGCTACGTGGACCAAGGAAAACATGACAGCTGGATATGACTCTGTAAAGAGGTACGGAAAAAAGAGGCATGGTTCAATAAACCTTTGAGTTCATCAGCCAGGGGAAACTCAACTTAATTAAGACATGGAAGAGACACGGTCAGAGTGAATTCGGACAGAGCTACAGGCAGATTCGGGGATCCTCAATTAATGACATATACGTTATGTAACCTACAAGTAACAGTTATAGTTACCCTTTGTAACGTCTCATTAATGTAATAATTAGCCATTAATGAGCGATGATTGCAAGAATCAAACGTTATCCTAAGAAACCCCCTATATAAAGGAAGGGAAGGTAACTTGTAAAGATCATCTGAGAATTTCTAATACTACGCACTTTACTTTGCAGTGTATCATTATTACTTTCAATTTATTTTCTTTTATCATTTCCTTGATTATCAGTAACCCGCGTTTATCCTAAATATAACTTTGGTCAAAGGATCTAATTCTTTGGTCAAACATTTGCATCTATACCCGCTTTTTGTGTCACGTTTTAACTTGTGCCCGCTTTGCAAAAAAAATTACAAGTGTACCCGCTTTTTCACATAACTTCAGCATACGGGGCTGAAGTAGTAAAGACAATCACGCAAAATTTCAGCATTCTAGTAGACGGGCCTGAAGTAGCAAGTGTGCTGAACCAAGTGTGTTGGAGTTTTTGTTTGTAATTGATGAACTTAAGCATAGTAGCTGAAGTTTTGTTCTCTATTTTGCTTAAGTTTTTGTTTGTAATTGCTGAAGATTTTGTTTTTGTAACTGGCGAACTTCAGCTCTAGAGCTGAAGTTTTTGTTTTTGTAACTGGCGAACTTCAACTCTAGAGCTGAAGTTTTTGTTTTGTAACTAACGAATTTCAGCTCTACAAAAACAAAAAACTTCAGCAATTACAAACAAAAACTCAGTTGCTGCGAATCTTGGTTGCTGCTACTAGTTTCATTACTTCTGTTACTTTCTTTGTGTTTTTAAAAGTCTCGATTCTTTCTCGTAGTTCACGAATATTACCGCAGTGAATTTAGGGCAGTTTCCGTAACTAGCAAGGGGAATTTGTGTTTGTTAGGTTGGTATTGGAAATGGGGAATTGGAGGAGTTGAGAAGAGAAAGAGACTGTACAAGAGTCAAAGATTGGATTTTTCGAGAAAATCCATATTGAAGAAGCCATTGGATTTGCTTATTGTATGCGAAGGGTTTTAGAAGGGAATAATCAAATTGCTGGGTTTCGTGATTTTTGGGTTTTGAGTTTTGCTTTTTTCTGTTTCTCATAAAGGACTTTTGATAAACATATTTATGGCAATCATCCCATGAACTGAAGTTCTATAGCAGCACCAACATCAGCAGAAGAAAGAAGAAGAAGAAGAAGAGAATGAAGGAGGAGGAGAAAAAATGCTGAAGTTATTTAAAAAGTGGGTACAAGTTAAAAGTTTAAAAAAAAATGTATATAGGTTAAATGGGGGGCGACCAAATATGGCGCCCCGTGCAATGTTTACAACATTTAATTACACAAATAGTTTCTTTAATTGTGTTACTCCAATTATTTTACAAAGATCTTTCAGTTTATTTAAATAATATGTTTAAAGACTAATATTTCATTTGCATCTTTATTTAATAAGAACTAGGGCTGTTCATTTGGATCGGATATCCGAAATCCGAACCGATCCATTCAATTTCGGATTTCGGATTTCGGATTGGACCGGATTTCGGATTGTGTTTATAAAAATTTCGGATTTCGGATCGGATTCGGATTGGTATATTTTAATCCGATCCGATCCGAAATCCGAAATTATTAGGCAATGTATAAATACTACACTTTAATTTCGGATAGTCAGTACTTTCTTTACATCTTCCTCCAAGTTATTACCTTTACAATTGCTAGAGTTAGCTATATTGGCACCATAGTACTCTCATAATTGTATAAACATGAATTTTTCTTAATGCATTGCCTCTTTTACAAAGAAAATATACATATTAGTTTACAACATTGAGGCATTTACGATCCGAAATCCGATCCGATCCAAACTTTAAAATCCGAATCCGATCCGATATAATTCGGATCGGATTCGGATTGCATTTTCTAGAATCCGAAATCCGAAATCCGAATCCGAAATGTGCTAAATCCGATCCAATCCGATCCGTGCACAACCCTAATAAGAACTATTGCATTTTCAAGTTAACCATCTGATTTTAAACTTATTTTGTTGGGATTAAATATTAATGAAGAAGAAAATAAAGGTGACCAATTTTTCATCAACTTACTTTTTCTTTATTTTTGTGTGTTGTTATTTTCTCATATTCTAAAATTTGAATCTTTTTCTTTAGCAAAATATGAGTAGGCTTATAGGTAGCACAAAATTCATAGGCAACATATTTTGATAGTTTTTTAGCGCGTATATTTAAGAAAAAAGTTTCCTAATTTATCTAAACATCGTTAACTTGTGAATAACCAAAATTTTTATATTTTTCTTTGTTGATAATTCATTTGTTAATAGTATTAAATAAGATGAGATATCTTCTTACCCTAGGAAAAAATATGTGTTACATTAGAAGTGGACCTCGAAATATGAAAAAAATTTATTTCTAAAGAAGATACCAACTCTCTACTCTTTTTCTAATAGTCTTTTCGTATTAAGTGCTTGAATTATGGATAGTTGTTTGAGCATTTACTTGATATTTAAAATAATCATGATAATTCAAGTTGTGAAGTTATTATAGTTTAAACAATAATATCACGTGTTCTAGTTTGACCATGTGTCATTTCCTATACTTTTTCTTGTTAGGTATACCAAAAAAAATTAAATGTACTATTAATATTTTAAATTAAATCGGAGAAAAGTCTTTTCTAAGTGAGAATAGCTGAATTAAATAATTTGTATTATGCTAGCTTGTATTATTTGTTTTTGTTTTTATATATCAGGCATGAGCCCAACATATAATTATGAAAATACTTTTGTTTAAGTGTATTACTCCAATTATTTTATAAAGAGCATTTATGCTCATATAATATACAAATTTTAAGATTGAAATTTCATATATATGTTAATAAGAATTAATTCTACTTCGGACCTAACCATTTGATTTCAAATAACACTATATAGTATATTTTAATGGCAGAATACATAACTGGACCCTTAAACTTGACCTTTTTTGTTATTTGGACACCTAAACATAGAGTTGTTCCTATCAGACCCTTCAACTAAATCACATATGTGCCAATTAGACACTTTGTAGAGATATTATTGAGTGTGTCACGACCCGAATTCCCACCTTCAGGCCGTGACTGCGTCTAACGTTGAACCCGCTAGACAAGCCAACGTGAGCAGTTAAACTAAGTTGATAACACCCAATTAACAGAATTAACCAAAAATAGTTTACGATTTAGCAACGGAAATAGATTAAAAAAAAGAACTAAATGATTTAAACAAATACAATATGTTGTAACAATCCCCGAATATGGAGTCACTAACTCACGAACATACTAAAAGATCACTACAACCAAGGGCTGAACAATAACTGTATACAACTGTCTTTAAAAATAAATGAAAAAGACAGGAAGGAAGAAAAAGGGATAGAGGAGACATCAAGGCCCACAAACGTCTGCGGGTCTAACTTGCAATCTCCGAGGTGGACTGAAGGATACTCCCTCTAACGATGTCCACTAGGTCCGACTGCGGGATCTGCACAACATAAAGAAGTGCAGGTGTAGCATCAGTACAACCGACCCCATGTACTGAATAAGTGCCGAGCCTAACCTCGACCGAAGTAGTGACGAGGCTAGACTTGACAATAATGATAACCTGTTGTATTCTACAGCAGGCAACAGGGATAATACAAGGCAAGAGGTAAACAGTCACATAAGGGATACGGGGGTAGTAAAAGGGGAAACAAGTGAAATGAGGCAGTCACATTGACAGATAGAAGTAAATAAGGGAAGCAATTTAACACAATAGCTAACGAAACAAGTATAAATATCAGAAATGTAAATATTGGCACGACATCACCCTTCGTGCTTTTACTCTCTTCCTCACAATGCAATGCATTCAAATATCATGGCACGACATCAACCTTCGTGCTTATAATCAATATGAATCGTGGCACGGCATCACCCTTCGTGCCTTACACTGTTCCTCACTATGCAATGTAATTAAATATCATGGCACGACATCAACCTTCATGCTTATAATCAATATGAATCGTGGGACGGCATCACCCTTCGTGCTTTACACTCTTCCTCACTATGCAATGTAATCAAATATCATGGCACGACATCACCCTTCGTGCTTTACACTCTTCCTCACCAAACAATGACAGATATAATGGCAAGGAGTACAACATAGTTTGGAAATATACAGTTCAAACCACCCGGCAAGGGGAAAACATCAATTAATAACTCAATAAATGCCCGACAAGGGTCTCAGCTATAACCAATCAACTCAATATAAATAATGTATGCTTGGATCCTCAATTGAACCAACATTTCATAATCTCTACAACCAGTACATCGACCACAATCAACTTCTCAAGTAGAGGCAATTACATAATATGATGAACATTGAAGAAATAACTGAATTTTATCAAAAATAGACTCACGGGCATGATTGACTCACAATCTATAGGTACTCGTCACCTCACCTATACATTGAACACGGTAAACACATAACACATAACATACAATACCTAATCCCTCACAAAAGTTAGGCAAGACAATTACCTCAGTCCAAAGTATAGCAATCAACCCTCTAAGACCGTCTTTCCTTTATAATCCGACTCCGAAACAACGATATCTACGCATGATTAATTCAATAATATCAATAAAGACTCAATAACACAATCCATAGACTAGATATTCAATTTCTAGAATTCTTCCAAAAATACCAAAATTTGACCCCGGGCCCGCTTGGTCCAAACACGAGGCTCGCACCAAAACCCGATCACCCATAACCCCACGAGTTAGAATATAAAATTTGTTTAGAAATCCGACCCCAAATTGGGTTTGAATTACCCAAAATTCCCAAAAACCTAACTCTACCCAAAATCCCTAATTTCTATTTTGATTTTAGGATTTTAGGCCTAGATTCTAGTGATTATGGAAGAAAAGTGGAAGAAATTAGTGTTAAAGTCACTTACCCAAGTGTTTATGGAGGGAAATTAGTTTGAGGATCGTCAATGGGGTCTTGGGGAAGAAGAAGTTGGTGAATTATGAAAAATCCTGTGTAAGTATTCTGTTTTTGACTTAAGGAATTAACTGGGCGATTTTGTTCTCTGCGATCGCGGAAGAAGGGCTGCGATCGCAGAGCTATAGGAATCCCTACTATGCGACCGCAAACGGAAGGCTGCGATCGCGAAGGAAATGATGCGACCGTAGAGAAGAACCATCTAGCCCCCACCCAGTCACCATGGTACACTACGCGATCGCGAAGGAGGAATGCGATCGCAGAACATCCGGACTCCCTACACTGCGATCGCGGACCCATCCATGCGATCGCAGAGGACAACAGACCCCCCCCCACTCTCAACTCTATGCGATCGCAACTCCACATGCGATCACGTAGACTAAGCTACCAGAAAATCAACCAAACACGAGATGTTTCATGACTTTTACACCCCGTTAGCTACCCGAAACTCACCTTAGCCCTCGAGTCTCAAAACCAACAATACACACGACTCCCAAAACATCCTACGAACTTATTCAAGCTTTCAAATCCGCAAAATATCATCAAAAACAAGGAATTAAACCTCAATATTCATAGAAATTTCCTTAAAGCTTCATAAGGCTTAATTATTCCGATTTTAATCCGAATCACGTCATTTCAAGTCCGTTTTACACCAAATATCACAGATAACTCACACAATATATAATAAACTTGTTTCGGGCTCCGGAACCATAATACGGGTCCGGTAACACGGTTTTCACATAATTATTCATTTTCAAAATTCTTTACTATTTTTAGAAAATAAGTTTCTTTAAAAATTTATTTTTCGGGCTTGGGACCTCGGAATTCGATTCCGGGCATACGCCCAAGTGCCATATTTTCCTATGGACCCTCCAGGACCGTCAAATCACGGGTCCGGGTCCGTTTACCAAAAATATTGACCAAAGTCAACTTTATTCATTTAATTATCATAAAATTCCATTTTCATCAAATCTCAACATAAAGACTTCCCGGCTACACGCCTGGGCTACGCACGCATATCGAGGTGAGATTAACGGAGGCTTTTGGGGCCTCGGAACACATATTTTGCTATAATTATTTAGGATGGCCTTTTGGGTCATCACAGAGTGAGCGCCCGTGTGGGGATTGAAGGACGCGTGAACATGAGGAAAAGGTTGTTTATTATTATTATATTATTATTATATTCGAATAAATTATTTCAATTAAATCTAACTTTTACCCTACATCTTTTTTCTTCTTCTTCCCATGAACCCGTCTTTTTTCCTCTTATTTGTTTTTTAAAAGAAAGTTTAGTGTACATGGATTTGACTATTCTCATTTGGCATGCTTGTTCTCTTTACACTGCACTTGTATGCTACACCAACTTAGACGAGGAATAGAGAGAATATCTTGATATTTTAGTGAAATCGAAATAAGAAGAAGTGAGATGAAGTTGAACGAAGAAAATTTTCAGCGGGCTTTTTAGGGCACAAGTCGCCAGAGCCGACGATCAGGTTTTCCATTTTCTGAAAATGTGGAATATTTTAAGGTGTTAGAGTCAACTGTAGTACTCACGTTTAATTTTTATAAAACTTTTTCTCAAATGGTCTACAAAGTGTCTAATTGGAACATATGTGGTTTAGTTGAAGGGCCTGATTGAAATAACTCTATGTTTAAGTGTTCAAATGACAAAAAAGACCAATTTTAAGAGTCCAGTTATGTATTATGCCTATTTTAATTGTTTGACCTTGCATATTTATTCTACATCAAACAAATTTTGTTCTCATTTTAACAATTTTTGTTTATTTATATTATTACTTAAAGTTGGTTTAACGACAGTATCCTACCTTTATATTTTATTTTAGATTCATTAACTCACTTTAACATTTTGTGTAACTGCAGTATGTTACTTTTTTGTTCAAATTCTCGTTAACTCAACTTATCATTTTTTGTTGGTAAATTCTTATGTAAAACTAATTAACTATAATGTATTATCTATTTTTCTTATTTTATTATAAGCTCTACAATTTGACGTGTTAACTGTGGTGTGCTATTACTTATTTTATTTACTTTTTGTATTATATAGAATTTCTAGAACTAAATTTGTACGCCCTATGATCTAACTCAAACAAAACTATAATTTACGTATATCTGCAATTGATGAAAAGTTTAGGTGGGACCCATGTTCTATTATACTTTTGAGAACTACATTATACGTATGGAATGCAAGTCTGATGGCCTATGGTTGGATAAAATTGCGGTAGAATGACTGGAAAGGCAAATATAACCCTGTGAATGCCAAGCAAAAATATTGAGCTGGAAGAGTACTTTTGGGAATAATCTGAAATGAGTTGGTTTTTTCTGTCAAATCACTTTGACCGAAGCTCCTCACATACCCCCCTTGTTAATAGTAGTAAATTCTGATTTCGTTTGAGAGTTTGCCTTGTTTCCTTTTTTTGTTTTTGTCTTCTTCTGCTTTTGTATTCAATTATTTGTCTTCAATCATTGTTTCATTGTCTGATTATAATATTTCTATTATCAAATAATTACGAGATATTCTTGCAGTGCTTAGAATACGCATAAAATCTATATTTTATTTTTAATTTCGTCTTTAATGTAGATACACATAAAATAGATTCAAAGTACAAATATAATATAGTTTAGCATTAAAGCACCTAAATATAAGGTAAGTAATGCACTAAAAATATGTAATTATGGCCAAAAATATATGTGTTGTATAGGAAAAAATACGACATGACACGTGATCGCTTAAAGAAAGGACACGTGGAACACAAGATGGGGATGAGCGCCGAACACGGCTATTCCACTTGTCAGCGGAAGGAATAACGATCATAAAAGAAGTATTAAATGCTCAGCGTCCGGTAACATTTAATACAGAATATTATGCAGCACTAAGGATGATGGTCTGTAACATGGAATTTAACATTTATGTCCAACGTTACATTTTCATCAATGACCCTCATAATTGACACTAAAGAAGGGCATGATCGTAGATCTTCCTTCCCTAGACATAGCTATAAATAGGGAGCTCAGTTATTATTGTAAAAGACATGAATTTTTTGGCTAACTTACACTACATTCTATACATTATTTTAATATAATTTTACTTTCCCGCCTTTTGATCTTATTATTGTTGTGTCCGGAAACTCTATTCCCGGACTCATTAGCTATGTTGTTTCATATACATTTTATGGTTAAGTATTATATATCTCATCAGTTATTTCATCACTTTTTAGATCAAATTAATTCATTTGTTTAGAGACCACAAACAAATTCAACTGTACTATTTGTTGGGTAAACGCGTGTGTCAAGTATCATTGGTTGAATAACTATATAATTACAGCCACATTTATAAATTAGTTCATGACCACCGCCAATATAATGGTATGTGTCCCCTATGAGCTCTCCGTCCTTGTAGTTGCACGATAAAAATGATAAAAACTTGCGGACTAATAAGGTATTTGAAGAAAGAAAAAAAGAGTAAGACTCAAGGTATCGTACGTACATTCGTTTTTAGCTAGACAACTCTCTTGTTCTGTTATTTATGGATCTCATTGGCACACTTGTGAAAAGTGTACTTGCATTTTGTCGTAGTATGTTATTAGCATTCATGCTAATTTTGCAGCTTACACTTTGATGGTCGGTTTTACTGCTTGCGGGTCGTACCCTAGCTATATTGGAATTGACCTACCATGAGTTGTATCGATTTACAAAATAACTACTCTATCATGGATTTACCTATGCTCTAGTAGTGACTAGTCTCCGGCCTATACTCCCCACTTCATTATATCGATATTAGACTATCCATATGCTTATTGGCATCTCTTTCACGAGACTCCAATTATTCTTCCCTAAAATACAAATGCAAATTGTTGAGACACTTTATCGGCGTCAATTTTTTTGTTTTTGGTAGCCTACAATTTTACCAGTTTCGAACTGAAAGTGCTGTCACTTTGTGCTTCAAACTTTACATTTATGTACTTTATTGGTGAAAACTGACGGTCTTAGTGTTAATCAACATCTCTGTAAGTAAAGATAAAATAATCTGTTATGTAACCTTTGCTTGTCTAAGTCATATTTTTGCATAAATTTTATTATAAATCATTAGAATCAACTGGATATTAGTATTACCAAATTCTTTTAGTAAAGGGGAAGCTTATTATTCATTAGACACACTGTAACACGCATACCAAGGCAATATATTCTCTGTTTTTAAAAGTATTAAAAGTTCTTATTTTTTGTTCATAAGTTCTTCGTAAGTGCAAGCTTGGAACCGAAGGTAGGTTCCTTGTTAAGCCATTAACCAAGCCCGGGTTCACTCTTATCATTGATTTGACCATTTATTACGTCTTTTATTTGCTTAATCTAACGTCATTGATCACTTGTATTGAATAAACCCATATATTATTAAAATAGCATATAAATCCCCTTTTCGTAGTTCTCAGTTTGCATTTTGCTTGTATTATAGATCACATCAAAAGTCTGCATCATTTGCTGATCAATTCTCAATCATTATTGAGCGGAACTCCGTCACATTCTATGGCAAAACCTAAAATAGCAATTGAACTTAGATATCCTACATTTTTCACGAGTACATGCTGGAAATATACGGGCTATTAATTGCACATACGACCAACGTTACTGCAATCATGGTATATTCATCAAAAGATATCTAAAGAGTCTTGCTTTGAAACTTGAATGGTGGTCAATAACACCTTGGCAAAAAGCTATTGAGTAGTGGTAAAAGAGTCACAGTCCTACTGACCTAACCTTAATCAGAGAGAGTTATTTTTATAAGTTACTCGCTCTGTCCCAATTTATATTGCAGAATTTCGTAGGCACGATATTTATGAAAGTCCAAAAGGCGTTTATGTTTAACCAAAAAATGAATAACAATTGAATTTACATGTGGTCTTAAGGATATGCAGGTTAATTCAATACAAATGATAAATAGCGTTAGATTAAACACATAAAGGGCGTAATAAATAGTCAAACCAATTAAGGGGAGAGACCCCGGACTCAGTAACAACTTAATGAAATGCCCGCCTTCGATCTCGGGTTCACACTAATGAAGAACTGATGAACAAAGTAAAAACTTTGGATAACAGAGAAAATAAGAGTATATTGTCTTGATATGCATGTTACAATGTGCCATATGAATAATAAGCTTTCCCCTATATATAGTAGGGGATTTTTTCCCTAAGTACAATTCTAAAAAAGGTAAAAAAATCTTCTGTTTCGACGATCACTGATTTTCCGCTGATACGAGCCAAGATTCACGTCGCGATATCCGGTTAGGTACGGATACCATGGCCCTTTGTTAGTCATGTACAACTACTGGGTAATGCTCTCCGAGGTCTCTACCCTTAAATCGGACCTCGAGGATATGGCCCAGATATCCCCAAAGGCAGGTGTTTGCCCGAGCCCTAATATGAGGGGTTATTCGTTCTAACTCTGATTCATTACGGTCACGTTCTTGTTTTTCTTGGCTCACCGAGAAGTCGAGTCATGCAGTGGGCTCAGTTTTACCCGTATACAGATAGTTCCCTCATTTCTTAGAGAGTAGGCTATCCGAAAGGCCCGACACGATGTGAAACGCCAGATGACTCCGGTTCCTTTCTTCGTAAGTTACGACGGGGAGACGAAACGTCCCATCAATCGGGTCTTTATGACTTGGGGCATGTGTCGCTCACCGGTAGGTTGCCTCCAAATGCAAAGCGGCGGTTGTTCCCTATAAAGCCTCTTTCCTTTGTTCTTTTTCTACTTTCCGATCAAACTGCTATCTTTGAGCCATCAACCATTATCAGAACCTTCATCAAATCTTCAAATCTTCATCCCTATTCTTCAATCTTCATAGCAATTTCTAGATTTTTACCAAAATTTCTTCAAATCTTCATACTCTGTTCTTCATCTTCAAAACTCCTTTCTCCAAAACTTCATGTTTATTCTTAAAATTTTCAAATTCTCTCCCAAATGACAATGGCAAAAAGATCTAAAACCATTCCTCAACAAGTTGCCTCTTCATCTTCTCAACCGGACACTGGTACTGAAGCGGTCGCCCCCGAGGTGGCGGCCCTCGAAACGGCTTCCCCTATTGCGGATGTTAATAGCCCCGATCCTCCTTTGTCGCTGTTTATCCTGGGGGTTTCTCAATTGCTGGCGACTTCAAGGTCGAGAAGCCTTTGCGTAAACAGGACCGGGGCGAAGGGGTCTCGAGATATATATGTTCCGCGATCGATGACGTTCTTCCCATAGTCTGTAAGAACATTAATTGGGAAGGCAAGGACGTGGTAGTCCCCGGGCCCACTGATGTCATTACTACCCATGTGAAGGGGTACTTAAGTGTTTACACTTATCCCTTCGTGTTGGGCCCGGTGGACCCGATCATCTTGGATTTTTGCAATAGGTACGAGGTGTGCCTCGGGAAAATCCATCCATCATTGTGGAGGATCGTGAATTTCCTCCATTACTTTGTGAAGAAGAACGAATATCGTCGGTCCATGATCGACCACCAGGTCGGTTCAATGTATTGAAATGAATTCTAGAATTTTAAGTTCCTAAGATTTGATTAAATAAGTTCGGGGTTTGATTTCGAGTTCCGCTGTTGTTTTTCGTGTTCCGAAAGTTCGAGCGAGTCCGCTTAGTGATTTAGGACTTGTTGGTATATTTGGACGGGGGCTCGGGTGGGCCCAGGTGCCTCCCGAACCCCGCACGAGGCCAAAAACCAGCAAAAATCACTGCTGGTGCACATCAGCTGGTGTGACCGCAGGTGCGGTTGCCCAGCAGCAGGTGCGGGACTGCCCATGCGGTCCCAGCCTCGCAGGAGCAATCCCCAACCCTTTGCCCAGAGTCCGCAGGCGCGAGACCGCAGGCGTGGTCCAGCCCATCGCAGGCGCGAGATTTCCCGCAGGGGCGACCATATTCCCGCAGGAGTGGCCTCCGCAAGAGCGGATCCTTTTCCGCAGGGGCGACCCCTTCTGGGATGGCCCAAGACCGCATGTGCGGTCATTTTTCCGCACCTGCGGTACCGCAGGTGCGAGATTCGCCCAGTAATTTTTCCTCTTAAGTCCAAAACAGTAGACATTACGGGACTTTCCCAAGTTTTCACTTCTTCCTTCTTCTCCACAGCCCCTTAGCCATTTTTGACGAGCTTCATCACCCCACCCTCCTAGGTAATCAATTCTAATTACATTTTCTTCCAATTAACATCATTAATCACTAGAAAACTAGGCCTAAACTCATGAAATCAATTAGNGAATCTTAAAACAAATTATATATTCTTAATCGTGGGGATATGGGTGATCCGGTTTTGGCCCGAACCTCGAGTTTCGACCACGTGGGCCCGGGGTCAAATTTTGGAATTTTAAGAAGAATGTTTAGAAATGGATAATTAGACTATGGGTTTGAGTTATTGAGTCATTATTGATATACTTGAGTTGAATATGTCTAGATAATATCGTTTCGGAGCTGTATTATAAAGGAAAGGCGGTGTTAGAGGGTTGATCACTCTATTTTGGACCCGAGGTAAGTGTCTTGCCTAACTTTGGTGAGGGAATAGGTATTATTTGCTATGTGCTAAGTGAATATCATGTTCATTGCATAGGTGAGGTGACGAGTACCTATGCAATGTGTGTCAAGCATGCCCGTGAGTCTATTTTGATAGAAATTGCAGTATTTCTTCCATGTTTAGTATATTATGAGATTGTCTTTACTTGGTAATTTATTCTTGATTGAAAGTATTGGCTATTGAGTTTGAGAAGTGTTGATACGAATGGTAATACAAGTGTAGAGTACGTGATTGAGGTAATTGGTTATAGCTGAGACCCTTGCCGGGCATTTCTTGAGTTACTACTTGATGTTTCCCCCTTGCCGGGTGTTCTGAATTGCTTATTTCCACTATGCTGTACTCCTTGCCATTTATCTGTTATTGTTTGGTGAGGAAGAGTGTAAAGCACGAAGGGTGATGCCGTGTCATAATACTTGATTTCATTGCATAGTGAGGAAGAGTGTAAAGCACGAAGGGTGATGCCGTGCCATGATTTTATTGATTATAAGCACGAAGGTAAATACCGTGCCATGATTTTATTGATTATACGCACGAAGGTAAATGCCGTGCCATGATTCATTGTACATTGCATTGTGAGGAAGAGAGTAAAAGCACGAAGGGTGATGCCGTGCCATGATATTTGATTACATTGCATTGTGAGGAAGAGAGTAAAAGCACGAAGGGTGATGTCGTGCCATTGTTTACTTTCTGACATTCATATTGTTTCGTTGTCGATTATTTTGGATTGTTTCTATGGATCACTTCTATCTGTCGATGTGACTGCTTTATTTCACTTGTTCCCCCTTTATTGCTCCCGTGTCCCCTACTTGACGGTTTATCTCCTGCCTTGTGTTATTTCCTGTTACCTGCTGTAGAATAGGACAGGTTATCGTTAATGTCAAGTCTAGCCTCGTCACTACTTCGGCCGAGGTTAGGCTTGGCACTTACTCAGTACATGGGGTCGGTTGTACTGATACTACACTGCACTTCCTTGTGTTGTGCAGACCCTGCTACCGGACCCCGTGGAGCGTTCTGAGGGAGATACCTTCAGTCCACGTCAGAGCTTCGAGGTATACACTGGCGTTCGTGGATCCCGAGGCTTCTTTCTTTTACTGCTTCATTGTCTTTCTCCTTATTTTCAAGACATTGTTGTATTTTCATTCCAGACTTGTATTTAGAATTCCAGTAGTTAGTCCGTGAGATTGTGACACCCCGGTTTTTGGGAAGTTTTACGTTATTTCATGTTTGCCATGTTCTTACTTTACGCATTTTAAAGTTTCGTTATTTTTATCAAGCAAATGCTTACAGGATTCTGTTGGGAATTGGTTGAAATTGGCGAATTAGCACTTTTATTCCGTGTTAAATGATTTTAATTGATTTTGCAAGTTACACGTTGGTTGGCCTAGCGGGTTTCAACGTTAGGCGCAGTCACGGCCTAAAGGGTGGGAATTTGGGTCGTGAAAAATATGTCTTTGTAACTCATGGGATGACCACCTATCCTGGGGATTGGGATACATCATAGTGAGAGACTCACGAGACCGACCCCTTTCGACCTCACAAAAGCAACGCGGATCCCTGGGGTGAAACTTCCTAGGATGTCGGGTCTGCTCCAAAGGAATTCCCTGGAGTAATTGAGATATCGAGGTGGACCTCCTACACCGAGTCTATGCTCGAGGAGGCCTAAGCGAGGAAGGAGAAATCTAAGGTAGGGGTTCATAGCGTGGACGATCCCCTTTGTTCCTTTTTCGATGGCATGGACTCGTACATCTTGGAAGACTTTTTCGGGATGGTTGACCTGGAAGTGCCGAGAAAAGATCCATCTTCAGAAGTCAGTGGGCTAAACCTAATCAACTAGTTCCCTGACCCGAGTGTGGATCCCGATCGTAAGAGGTCAATAATCATCACTGTTTTGGGGTATGCTCGGGTTCTTTCTGCTCCCGTGGAAGTATTGAGCTACCTTCGATGCCTGGTAACCGAAGAAAACCAGGCGCAAATGAATGAGGTGGATATGTCATGCATGTTCAATGAGGCGCAACAGGCGCCTTATCGGGTAAGGCATCATTACGCTTTTCTGAACTTTGACTTAGTTCTTGATATTTCTCGTGTCTTCTTTCATTCGCCCCTTTGTAGGCCTCATTACTTCATCACAAAATCATTCTTTGGTACTGGACTGAGTAGCTCGAACTTGCTGAGAAAAGAGATATGTACAAACTTCTTAGCGAGCAACATGAAGGAGTTATCAAGGGCCTTCAAGTCGAGCTGGATGAGGCTTGAAGAGAGGCTTCGAATCTGGGGGGGGGGGGGGGACCGGCCGGTGGGGGGAAAAAAAAAAAGGGGTTTTAATGGGAAAAGAGAAGTTTTATCCGG
>ML241529.1:0-26548 GCA_005239495.1 Nicotiana undulata | reverse complement strand
GGGGGGGGGGGGGGGACATGCCGATGTGGTCGAAAATATAAAGGGTTTTTAAGTTAGCAATGAAGACTTATCCATGGCGAGTAACGGCCAACACTTGCAGGTTCAGTAGAAGATTGACCAGATCGACCAACTCCCAACTGAAATGAATGAAGTCCAAGCCATGGCTAATGGTTTGAAGAGAAAAATGGATCGGCTGGATTCTTAGAAGGAAACTGCCCAGGGACAGCTGGCATCAGTAGAATTTCAACTCTAGGTGGCAAAATAAAAGGCGACAAATGGTCCTAGTTTTATGATAAACTCCGAATGCAGTTGAGTTCGGCTCTGGAAAAGCGGGATGCCCTCAGTAAAGAATGTGAATATATAAAGTCTCAGCTACGTACAACCTTCGCCGATGGTGAAGAGATGGTGGCCCAGTATAAGTCCGGTGTCAAAGCAGCCGATGCTCGCTTGAAGACTACTGCTGAGTACGTGAGGAGGCTATCCTTGAGGGAGACCCTCAAAATATCCATACTCGAGGCTTTGACTTGTCGGCCAAGATTGAGGAGGCGAAGAGACTTGAGGTTGAAGCCAAGAAGCTGGCTGAACCCGAAGATGAAGGAAGCTCCGAGGGCTCCGAACAACTCGAAAGCCCCAACGACTCTAGTGACGAGTCGGGTTCTGGTGAAGATTAGATGTATGTGCCTTAGGATTTTTTGTCTTTGTTTTTGTATCTTGTACATTTATTTTTTTGAGGCCGTTTTCATTGGCCTTTGTAAAGACATTCCAGATTGTATATAACGTTTTTTCCCTTTTGGCATTTTTCAAGTCTATTATATTTAGCATCCTTTTTACAATTTCAAAGATTTCAAATGCCTTAGCATGGAATAAAACGTAGTAATAAGTCATTTTTCGAAGGTCTGAACAAGACTTGTCCCCGATGCAAGTTTTTCTTAAAACATATGGGGGCTCAGAGTGACCGGAAGCTTTCCCAAAGATGATTGTTTAAATGTTTTTGGACTATATCCTTATGTTATTGTTACGAACTTCAGATGTCTCCGAACCATTTTTAGGGCGGCCGTATTTGTTTAGGTTTGGGCACTGCTTATTAGGTCTTGTGCCTCCTGGTTTTGATAACCCGAGCCACCCAAACTTATCTCAGACAGTAGTCCTCGAGTGGGGGTAGCCCTTTGGGCTCGAAGAAGGGTGTCCCTTGGGCTCGATAGTTCCTGGGTAGGAATAGCCCTTAGACTCGATACTTTTAAGAAGTAAAAAATATTTGTTATCAAGGTAGAAACTTTCTTTCATTTTTGTGTGTAACGTACAAGATTGTAAGTGTGTAGAAGCTCGTATTATGGCTGAGGTGACCTACGCGGGCACAGTTTATTTGACCATTTGGCCCTTACAATAAATCCTAACCATCGAGCCTAGTCTATTCAAGCAAAGAGTTTCCTTCCTTGCTAAAAATCATGACCGGAGGGTGATGGCCCCTAGTATTCGAGGTCAATCTTCAAGCGGGTTTTGATACTGTTGATGGGACCATTGAATCCAATTTAAAACCGGTCTTTGACTCTAAGTTAACATAGTTTATTGTTTCCTCGTTTAAAACATTGCCGAAAAAACCCATTTGGGACAAAACCGATTCAAGGGAGAAAGAGTGCAATGCGTGCTTTCAGACCTATTAGCTACATTCTCCTTTGGATGTTGCCTGCAAGTATTATCCTAATTCGTAATATAAAAAATAAAGAATGGGAAATAGGTCGTACCTTAGCAGTAGTATCATTTTAAATGAGTCACGTTCCAGTTGTTTGGTAGTTGTGCGCCATTTCCTGCTTCGAGTTTATATGAACCTTTAACAGTAAACCCGATGACTGGATATGGACCTTCCCAATTCGGTCCTAGCTTCCCTTCATTCGGGTTCTAGGTTTTTTATGTTACTCTTCTTAACACCAAGTCCTCGATGTTGAAGTGTCGGAGGTTGGCTCTTCGGTTGTAATATCTTTCTATCTGTTGCTTTTGGGTGGCCAACCGGACTAGAGCGGCCTCACGCTTCTCATCCAGTAGTTCTAGGGTCGTGCTTAATGCCTCGTCGTTTGATTCTTCAGTCGCATATCGAAACCTGAGGCTCGGTTCTCCTACCTTGACCGATATTAGTGCTTCGATACTGTAGACCAACAAAAATGGAGTGGCCTCAGTATTGGATTTTGAGGTCGTGCGGTCTGCCCACAAGATTTCGAGTAGGATTTCTTTCCATTTCCTTTGGCGTTAGTCAACCTTTTCTTAAGGTTTTGAAGGATAATTTTTTTCTTCGACTCCACCTGCGCGTTCCCACTAGGGTGATAGGGTGTTGACAAAATCTTTTTGATCCTTACTACCGATAAACTGCTTCCCGTTATCGCACACTATCTCGGCCGGTATACCGAACTGGCATATTATGTGGTCCCAAATGGAGTCGATGACTTCTTTTTCTCGTACCTTCTCAAATGCTTGAGCTTTAACCCATTTGGAGAAATAGTCAGGTATAAATAGTATAATTGAGCCTAATCGGGTGCCCATGGTAGGGTACCGACGATGTCCATTCCCCATTTCATTAATTGCTAGGGTGACATGACCGAGTGTAGTAACTCCCCGTGTTGGTGGATCATTGGTGTGTGACTCTGATAGCCGTCGCATTTTCGGACAAAGTCCTTTGCATCTTTCTCCATATCGATCCAGTAATAGTCGGCTCTGATTATCTTACGAACCAACGATTCTGCCCCCGAATGGTTTTTGCATGTGACCTCGTGAACATCCCTCAAAACATATTCAGTGTCTCCCGGACCAAGCATATGGCGATTGGGCCATCAAACGTTCTACTGAAAAGAGTATCTTCGGATAGGCTGAACTTGGCTCTCTTCGTGCGCAGAACTCTTGATTCTTTGGGATCCGAGGGCAATATCCTAGTCTTCAAATAGCCTATAATTCTAAGTATTCAAATAGTCTATATACTTGTTTCTCCCATCCAAGTTAAACTTGTTGAGTTTATTTCGGCATGGTCTTCTTCCACTACTGGTTTCATGAGTTGTACAACCGTCCAAGCTGAATTCATCGTCATCAACTGACGATCCCAAGTTAGCCAAAGCATCGACTTTGCTGTTTTGATCCCGAGGCACGTGTTATAGGGTCCATTCCGTGAATAGATGTAGCGTTACCTATAGTTTATCCAAGTATCTTCGCATCCGCTCCTCTTTCACTTCGAATGTCCCATTGACTTGATTTACCACAAGGAGAGAGTCGCATTTAGCTTCGATCACTTTGGCCCCCAGGCTTTTAGCCAATTCGAGACCTGCAATCATGTCCTCATACTCGGCCTCATTGTTAGTCAATTTCACAGTTCTAATATATTGTCTAACTACGTTATCCGTATGTGGATTCAACACAATGCCAAGTCTGGACCCCTTTGAGTTCGAGGCACCATCCGTAAAAGAGGGTCCATATTCTCGAGGAGGTCCCAGAGGTTAACGAAAATTCCTTTTCGACTTCGGGTATTAACCACAAAGTTTGCCAAAATTTGAGATTTGATTACTCTTCAGGGTCGATATTCAAAATATCGTACCCGCTAATTTACATAGCCCATTTGGACAATGGGTCCAGAGAGCTCGGGTTTGTGCATTATGTTCCTCAATGGGTGAGTAGTTACGACACATATGTGATGACATTGAAAATATGGACTTAACTTCTTGGAGGCACTTAGCAAAGCGAGTGCCAATTTCTTCAGGTGAGGATACTTTGTTTCAGCCTCGCCTAGCGTCTTTTTAACATAATAAATAAGAAATTGCGTACCTTCTTCTTCCCGGACTAAGCTTCCACATACCTCTATCTTGGATACCTCTAAGTACATGTACAACTGCTTATCTGCCTTCAGAGTATGAAGAAAAGTTGGACTCGAAAGGTACCGTTTGACTTTTTCCAAAGCTTACTGCACTCCGAGGTCCACGAGAAGTTATTCTTCTTCTTCAATAACGAGAAGAACCGATGGCTCTTATCAGAGGACCTTGAAATGAACCGACCCAGGGCAGCTATGCGCCCGGTCAACCTTTGAACGCCTTGAATTTGTCTACCATGGTGATATCCTCTATAGCTTTGGTCTTGTTGGGATTAATCTCGATCCCTTGGTTCGATACCACAAATCCAAGGAACTTTTCGGACCCGACCCCGAATACGCATTTCTCCGGGTTCAGCTTCATATTGTATATATTCAATATTCCTTGTTCAAGTCTTTCTAGTCTACACTCATTCTTAATTTGTCTCCCTTTTTAGGCACTACCACTACGTTAACTAACCAATCCGGGTACTTAACTTTCTGAATGGAACCAATTTTAAGGAGTTTACATACCTCGTCTTTGATGAATTCATGCTTGACTTTGTATTGAGGCTTCTTTTTCTCTTTAACCTGGTGGAACTTTGGATCCAAGATCAGCTTTTGTGTAGTTATTTCTGGGAGGATCCCTGTCATGTCAAGATGAGACCAAGCGAAACAATCTATGTTAGCTATAAGAAATTTAGTGAGTTTTTTCCTGAGCTCGGGAGTTAGCCCCATTCCCAGGTATACCTTACGATCGGGCAAGTGCTCGACCTGTATGACTTGCTCCAGATCCTCAACCGTTGACTTGGTGGCATCAGAACTATCCGGGGTTATGAACGACCTAGGGACTCCGTAATCATCATCCTCGCCTGCCTCCTACTTCTCTCGTTCTGTCGGGGTCAGTGATTGCTATTTGGTTTCTTTCCTCGTAGCTGAACTCAGGTCCTTTGATGTCTAGAGTGCGGATATCGGGGTCACCTCATCGACCGCGAACATTTCTTTTGCAGCCGGCTATTCTTCGTAAACTGTCTTGATCCCTCCCGGTGTGGGGAATGTTAATGCTTGGTGTAGTGTCGAGGGTACTTCCCTCATGTTGTGAATCCATGGCCTTCCGAATAGAGCATTATATCTCATATCTCCTTCAGTCACATAGAACTTTGTTTCCTGAATGGTTCCGGTGGTGTTTACCAGTAGGGTTATATCCCCTTTAGTAGTTTATGCCATGTTAAATCTGGTTAAAACTCGAACTGCAGGCGCTATATGGTTTTGTAGACCCAGTTATTCCACGACCCTCGATATGATGTTATTGGCTGAGATACCTAGATCAATTAACACACACTTAACTCGAGATTTATTTATGAGTACAAATATTACCAGTGCATCACTATGTGTTTGCACAATGCCTTCAGCGTCCTAGTTGTTGAAACACACAGTTCCCTCCAGTACATAATCTCGAGTCCGCTTTTATCTTGTTATGAACACCTTAGTGAGCTTTAGCATCGGCCCTTGGGGGACGTCAAGTCCACCAATGATCATGTTGATGACGTGCTGAGGTTCCTCTTTCTTGGTCTACTTGTTGATGTCCCTATTTCTGAAGTCCTTTTTGGATCGATCACTCAGAAATTCTCGGAGGTGTCCGTTATTAAATAACCGGGCTACTTCTTCTTTTAATTGTCGACATTCTTCAATTATATGGTCGTGAGTGCCATGATAATTACACATTAGGTGGGGGCCCCTTTGGGCATAATCAGATTGCAAGGCCAAGGCCATTTGGTATCTTTGATGTGTTCGATGGCGGGTACGACATTAAAGTTGTATTTCGGTAGTCTCGGTGTCTCCCGGGCCTCTAGTGGCTTTTCCAAACCATTCTTACTGTTATGCGGTGCCTTTATGAGATTCCTTGGAAGGGCGACATAAGGCTAAGCAACTGATTTCAGTGCAGTTATTATCCGCCAACTGAGGTCCCCACCGTATGCTAGAGGAGATTGTCAGTGCCGTACGGGGAACCAATGTCAATAGCAATTGAGATAACAACAATGAGAATTAAGAATGAAAGAAAGATTGATTGTATTAATGAAAGCTATTATATAAAAGCAACACGATGTCAAGGAGGAGAGACACCAGTACAGAGAATTGTTTGCTTGCTAGAAAGTTTGATTGCTTGATCCCCCCTAATAGTGCTTAAACAAAATAAACCAAAGTTACAAGACTTGAACTAATTAAGTTAGAGAAAGATAATGGAAGTACATGAAATAAAAATACTCTATATTTATGATGAAAATGACTTAGTTTTCTACAAGGTAAGAACAGGTCAGTTGTTAGCAACCTTGTCTTTGGCATCACGGTCTGCACGCGCGATGCTTTGGCATCTGCTGCGGTTGGACGCTAGCGAGGGATATCAGTGGGGAGACAGAGGCACATGCACACTTTTCACTTGACGCAGCCAAAACCACGGGGTTGTCCATGGCGCTAGTCATTGGGAGGCTTGATATGACACCATAGTGCGCGTCCAAGAGGTCATGGGGCATGTCTGGAAAGCCGACCATGACATTCTCTCCCACCTGAGTTGGCAATGTCCTCTGCGCCTTACTTGCAAGATAATAATCAATTAGGTTCTTGTAGGCTTTGAGGTTTGTTCCCCTCTCCCAGGTATTCTCCTTTGCATCACAGTTCTGCCATTTCACCAAGAATTCCTGGATCTTTCCTTGAGGCGTGAATCACTCGATCATCAAGAATAGTTTCAGCACGCTTTTTTGCGGTTGAATTGGGGCCTCAAATACTAGGTATTGTAAGTTGGTTCCGTGAAGGATCCTTCACGTCTTCCCGAAAAGGTTTCAGAAGACTGACATGGAAGACAGGTGGGATTTTCCACCAAGCTAGGGTATCCACTCGGTATGCAACTTTCCCAATGCACTCTTCAATGGATAAGAGTCCATTGTATTCTTGCAATAAGCGAGGGTCATGGACCCCTGCAAACAAGTACCACTTTGGGATTATGACCATCACTTTGTCTCCTACTTGGTATTTAACAAAGCAACGATTTTGATAAGCATGCCTCTTCATCCGCTTTTCGGCTTTGACAAGATAGCTCTGCACTATCTCAAAATTTTGCTTCCATTCTTTTGAGAAGCTAGCATCTCGAGGAGATTTTGACATTTTTTGTGCATTCACGGTGTGTGGGAGTAGCGGTTGTCCGGTATTTCAAAAGCGCTTTTTTTTGTACTAGAGCTCTATTATGAATTGAAACACGGTTGAGCAACATCTAGAAGCTTCACCTAGTTCTTCTGCGATCCGGTTACAATTTGACCCAAGGCACTTAAAGAGTTGGATTCAAAAGTTGCTAGTGAAGCGTGAGTCGCGATCATTAATAATGTATTTAGGCATGCCCAATATTTGACGACATGAGAAGAAGAGTCGAGTTGTATCTTCTGCTGATATATATTGTGGGGTTGTTATAAAGGTAGCATACTTATAAAACTTATCCACCACAACTAAGATAGGTGTAAGATCTCCGACCTTGGGCAACCCGGTGATGAAATCGAGGGAAATACTTTCCCAAGGTCTCTTTGGGAAAGATAGTGGTTCCAAGAGTCCTGCTTGTGTCAAGCGGTCCGCCTTGTCCTTATAGCATACTAGATAAGTCTTCACAAACTGAGCGACATCATCGGCCATTTAAGGCTAATAATATGCACGACAAAGTAATGCCATGGTGCGTTCTTCACGGAATGGCTGGCCTACAATGTATCGTGACATTCCGCTAGAACATTCCTTCACAGATCTCCCTTTTTAGGAACTTAAAGTCGGTTCCCTTTCTATTTCAGGAAGCCATCTTCCATGTAGAACTGGCGAGTCTTGCCTTGTCCTACTAAATCAACCAAATATCGTGCAGCAGGATCCTTGATGAGTAGATCATGTATCTGGTCTTTTATGGTGGTGGATACTTTGCACCCCCTTAGGGTGGCGAGTAGGCACACCGATGCCAGATCAGCTCTCCGACTGAGCGCATCAGCAACATGGTTAGTCTTCCCACTACAGTACTCCAAGTTGAAGTGAAATTTTGCTAGGAGTTCCTGCCACCTGGCTTGTCGACCATTCAACTTCGGCTGGGTCATGAAATGGCTAACAGTTGTGGTGTCTGTCTTGACCACGAATGCGGTTCCCGGTAGATAGTGCCTCCAAAGGCGTAAGCAATGAACAACAACCAATAATTCTTTCTCGTGGGCGGCATAGCGCCGCTCTGCATCCTTAAGCTTTCGGATCTCATACGCTACATGATGCCCTTCTTGTAGCAAGACTCCGCCAAGTGCATATTCAGAAGCATCCATTTGTACTTTGAATAGCTTGGCCAAATCAGGGAGGGCCAAGGCGTGGCTACTAGAAATAGCCGCTTTCAATGCGTTGAAGGCCTCCACTCGCTGGGGTCCCCAATCCCAAGGCGTTACCTTCTTGAGGATTTCTTTCAATAGCACTACGATGAGGGAGTAATGTTTCACAAATCGCCAATAGGAGTTTCATAGGCCAAGGAACGTCCTCAAGGCGTGGATATTCTTAGGCGGCGGCAAATCTGTGATAGCCTGAATCTTCTGTTGATCCATCTTGATCAGCCCTTCCTCAATGACATGTCTGAGGAAGTCAATCTATTTTTTAGCAAAGGAGAACTTGGATAACTTCACATATAATTCGTGCTCCCGCAGTCGGGCTAAGACCTTCCACAAGTACTCTAGGTGTTCTTCCAGTATTTGGCTATATACCACAATGTCATCCAAGTATACCACCACGAATCTGTCAATGGTCTCTCAGAAGACTTGGTTCATCAAGGTAAGAAATCTGGATGGAGCGTTAGTCAAGCCGAATGGCATAATTAGGAAGTCGTACGACCCATATCTTGCCACACAGGTCATCTTGTGTTCATCACCCTCTGCAATCCGAACATGGAAATAACCTATATTTACATCTATTTTGGAGAACACCGTCACACCACCGAGTCTATCGAACTAGTCTGCCATTAGCGGAAGACGATATTTGTTGTTCACGAGATTTTGTTTAGAGCCCGATAATCCACACAAAGTCGTAGGCTGCCATCATGTTTATTTTGGAATAGCACAGGGGACTCGTATGGGGATTTGGAGGGCGCGATGATATATGTTCTTGCATTTTTATCAACTATCTCCAAAGAGCAGTGAGTTCAGGTTATGACATTCTATAAGGCGCCCGGGAGGATGGCTTCGCACCCGGCACCAACTCGATCTCATGGTCCACAGTGTGCCTAGGTTGGAGTCACTTTGGCATGTCCTGTGGCATGACGTCTTCGAATTCCAGTAGCAGCTCCTTCACGGGTGCAGGAATGGAACCCGAGGAGTGTTCTATATTTTCAATGCATAGGGTATCCAACGTAGTTTCATGTCTTTCGACCCCCCTTCTTCAACTACAAGGCCGATATGTTCTCGGCGGCCATCTTCATGGGCATGCATGGGATATTGCAGAGCTTGGACCTGTTTGTTTCCATTATCAGTAGCATGTCTGCATACAGTAGGGGCATGTTGTTTGTTTGCCTCAGGATATCCAACTCAACTATCAACTCGAAGTCATCGATGATCACCACACATAGGTTGAATTTTCCTTCAAAAGGACCAAGCTTCACCGGTACTTCTTTGTCTATTCCACCCACTGGCTGAGGAGGTGAGTTGATAACCTTGACACGACCTCTGCCCTTTCCTACAACTAGACCAAGGCGCTCCACTTGATTTGAGTCTAAGTAGTTGTGGGTAGCACCCGTGCCTATCATCGCCCGAATGGGCTTGCCATTTACCTTCATCTCGGCGAACATTAAGGTCCCTCTTGTTTAAGATGAGTCATCTCATTCGCCTTCTTTTTTCTTTTCTTGGTGATTGGGAAATGGTCCTTCTCTTTCGGATACCAGGACTGGTTCTCGCTAAGGCCTCATAAATAAAGCCAACAATTGCATTGAAGGCACCTACTGGTTCGGTCTGGTCCGCATCATCTACGTCATCATCCGTCCCATTATTAAGAGCTCGATGGGCGTTCATCTGTGCATGTGGGAATTCATTATTCTAATGTGGTATGCCGCAATGAAGGCATCCTGAATGGGGTTTCCCCGATCATTATTGTTGGATGTAGTGCTAGTACTGCTTGAGAAGGGAGCCTTAGATTTGGTTGTATTCTGATCTCCCCCACTTATGCTAGGGCCAACAGTGTTAGGCCGTCCCCCTTTGTATCTTCATCGGACAGGCTGTTGAGGCCTATCCTTCCAAGTTTCCACTTGATAGTCCCCAAGGCACTCTACTTCTTGGATCGCCTTGGGTAACGTGTCTACCCTTTGTCTTTGCAGCTCTATACGGGCATAAGGTTTCAACCATTCCAGTAATGTGAAGAGTTTGTCTTTGTCCCCCATTTCACGTATGCTCAGCATGAGCGCGGAGAATTCGCACACGTAATCCCACACTGATTTGGTCTGGTGAAGTTCCTGTAGCTTTCTCCTAGCATTGTACTCAATATTTTCTGGGAAAAACTGTAGGCGTATGGCTGCCTTCTGTTCTGCCCATGTCTCGAGAGCATATTCGTCGGCCTTGATGGCTTCGTACTTCACCCGCAACTAGAGTTTAGCATCACCTTGATGATACATGGGAGCAATTGTTACCTTCTTAGCTTCTTCTAATCCCCCCATGGCATGAAGTATTGTTTGATGTCGAAGATGAAGTTTTCCACTTCTTTGGCATTCCGAGCTCCGTAGTATGGATTTGTCCTAGGAATTTTCAGTTTTTGTGCCACAGGGGCGAGGTTCACAGCACCCCCGATTTGGTTTCCGCCTCCTTGAAGCAGGCCTTGTAAGGCAACATTGATAACATTGAGCTGGCCTGTCATGTTGTCTATAGTTTATTGCATGACTTTCACCATGTCTGCCTCTTGTGCCCTGTAGGCTAAATCCTCGGTGTGCTACTATTGGAGTCCCTTGAATTTACAAAAAAATCCGGCTGCCTCTGTGGCTGACGTTTGCCTGTCTGTTACAGAGTCGCGACTAATGTTGTCTATGTCAACTTCGGCCTGGAGCGTTCTGCAGTCTAGGTCGTCTAACCTTTGCACTAGGCTGGTACTTAGTTCAGGCACTGTATCCACGATGGGCCGTAATAGGCCAACCGTCCCTTTGAGGGCCCCAAAGTGGCCTCCATGATTCACCATGGTCAGAAGTGGTGGTAATGGCAATGTGTTCCCTCATCCGATGTCGAGCCTAGGCTCTGATACCAACTAAGTGGCGCCTTCATAAGATTCCCTGGAAGGGCGATATAAGGCTAAGCAACTAATGTCAGTGCAATTACTATCTTCCAACTAAGGTCTCCCCCCCCCCCCCCCCCCCCCGCCTTCTTTTATCTCCCATCTTTTGTTATTAAAAGCAAAAATTACACTTTTTTTTTTTNTCCAACTAAGGGCCCCCCCCCCCCCCCTACGCTAGACGAGATTTTCAGTATCGTACGGAAACACCAATGTCAATAGCAATTGAGAGAACAAAAGTGAGAATTGAGAATGAACAGAAATCTTGATTGCATTAATGAAAGCTATTACAAAAAAGCAACACGATGTCAAGGGGGAGAGACACTGGTACAGAGAATTGTTTTCTTGCTAGAAAGTTTGATTTCTTGATCCTCCCTAACAATGCTTAATAAAAAAAACCAAAGTTGCAAGAATTGACCTAACTAAACTAGAGGAACATAATGGAAGTACATGAAATAAAAGTACCACTATATGTACAATGAAAAGGACTTAGTTTTCTACAAGGTAGGAACATGTCTGTGGTTAGCAACCTTGTCTTTGGCATCACGGTCTGCACGCACGACGTTGTTGGCATCTTCCTGCGGCTGGGCGCTAGCGAGGGCTATCAGTGGGGCGACAGAGGCACATATGCGCTTGTTACTTGGTGCAACCAAGACCACATGGCTGTCTATTGGGAGGCTTGCTAGGACCCCATGGTGTGCGTCCAAAGGGTCATGAGGCATGGCTAGAAAGCCGCCCATGTCATTACTCATGAGTCCCCGACTATTGTGACCTCGATTTTTCCTTCTTTAACTCTTAGTAGGTTGCACCTGGACCCATTACCCCTTCGATCTCCATTGTATGGTTGATACTGATGTCTTTTCGATTTTGGTTCATGATCGATGGCTCTTTTGGATCTGTCACTAGTACTGACGAGATAAATAGATCTGGAAGGGGCCCCGAGCTGATCATCTTTGACCCTAATCTTTTATTGGTACCTGTTATGGATGTCGACCCAAGTTACTGCCAGGTATTCTATCAAATTTTGTTTCAATTGCTGCTAAGACAATAAGCTTTGGGGGTTAAGTCCTTGGGTGAATGCCTGAATGGCCCAATCGTCCGCGACCTAAGGTAGATCCATCTGTTGCATTTGAAACCTCGACACGAATTACTCGAGCATCTCGTTATCTCTTCAATTTACTTTGAAAATGTCTGACTTCCTGGTCTCAACCTTGATGGCCTCTGCGTGCACTTTTACAAATGCGTCCGCAAGTATAGCAAACGAGTCAATAGAATTAGGGCATAGTTCCTTTTGACAAGGTCTCTACGAACTTTTTTAGCATAACGAATTCGATTTCTTCATCTTCCAAGTCGTTCTCCTTGATGGCACACGTGTAGGAGGTCACATGTTCATTTGGATCAGTTATTCCATTATACTTTGGAATATTGGGCATACAGAACTTCTTTGGGATCGGCTTCGGAGCTGCGCTCGTAGGGAAAGGCTTTTGGACAAATTTCTTGGAATCCACGACCTTCAATATCGGTGGTGTTCCTGGGATTTGATCGACCTTGGATTTATTGGTCTCAACTTTTTTGTCGTTGGCTTCACCTTTTTTCCCGATTCCACTAGTTTTGTTATTTTCTCAAGCATATTTATTATCTCGGGGTTGGTCCTGAGTTCAGCTTCAACGGGCCTTTCTATGGATGGTTCATTTCTGCGAGCGTTTCCCCCGATGGCTCAGGCTCAACTCTGTTAGGGGCGCGACTTTGGTTCAGCAACTAGGATATTGCTTCCTGTTAGGCCTATAACATTTCAAAAATCACCCGCAAGTTAATCCCATCACCTTCGCCATCGTTTGTACTCCAGGGTATCGATCAGGCTCCCCAAAAAATGTAGTTTTTCGGGGTCAGTAGGAAAGTTTGCTTCAATAGCCACGTGTAAGTTAGCATCGATCGTATCCACAACTGGGACTCCGTTGGGGTTAATAGAGGGCACCTCGTTGCTGGGCACCACGTTGTTGTTCTCTCCATGGTGGTTGGATTCAGCATCAGCGTTCAAATGGGTCGATTGGGAGATTGACATTTTTAATTTGACCCGAAATTAGAAGCTCAAAGAACAAGTGTAAAATAGAGTGTGTTATGAAAATTTGTATCAAATTGCCACTATTATCCTTAGCCCCACGGTAGGCGCCAAACTGTTTACACTCAAAAATAGATAACAATTGAATTTGTATACGATTTTAAGGATATGCGGATCAATTCAATAGAAATGATAAATAAGATTGGATTAAACAGATAAAGGACATAATAAATAGTCAAATTAATTACGGGGAGTGACCCCGAACACAGTAACAACTTAATGAAATGCTTGCCTTCGATCTCGGATTCACACTAATGAAGAACTGATGAACAAAAGTAAAAACTTTGGATAACATAATAAGAGTATATTGCCTTGATATGCGTGTTACAATATTCCATATGAATAATAAGCTTTCCCCTTTATATAGTAGGGGAGTTTTACCCTAAGTACAATTCTATAAAAAGGTAAAAACCTTCGTTTCGACGATCACTGATTTTCCGCCGATACGAGCCGAGATTCACGCCGCGATATCCGGTTAGGTACGGATATCACAGCCCTTTCTTAGTCATGTGCAGCTGCTGGGTAATGCTATCAGAGGTCTCAACCCTTAAATCGGACCTCGAGGATATGGTTGCGATATCCCCGAGGGTAGGTGTTTGCCCGAGTCCTAATACTAGGAATTCTTCGTTCTGACTCCGATTCGTTACGATCATGTTCCTGTTCCGCTTGGATCCCCGGAAAGTCGAGTCATGCAACGGGCTCAATTTTACCCGTATACAGTTAAAATCTATAGTGTAGAACAAGTCATAAGCATTCTTGCTATAATTCATCTCATTTAGCGTACATGAGGAATTTGTAAAGTTAGAATTGTTCCAAGTAAGGAAATGCGGGTGGTCTTTTGAGACAAACTAAAAGAAAATTATGACATATAAAGTGAGACACATGGAGTAATAGGTTTAATATTTATATTGTTATTTTTATTTTTATTTTTACAATTCTATTCGCATAAATAATACTCTCTCTGCGTAATTTGTGTGAATTGTTAGATGGGGCACAATATTTTTTTGAAACTTCTGGCTTAAAAGAAATCGGTTTTGGAAAAAAATCATTCATTTACCGGGCGCTAGTCATAATAGTAGAAAAGAGAAATCATAAAAGATATTTGAATCGCTATATAATATTTTATTAAAGACAAATAAGAAGTTAAAAAAATAAATTATTTCAAGCTAAGAGAGAATAATATGTTTTTTGTCAGACTAAAATAAAAAGTATATAACCTATAAAGTAGCACTTTGGTAGTGCATAGATGAATATTCTACAAAATCTTGCCCTTGAAATGATGAATTTTATCTCAACGGCACGTGTTATTCAACAAAAATGATTTATGTGCGGGAAAACCGACTTTGAACAGATCCAGGATTTTGGGATTGCTGCCTTGTCTTTTTTGCTTTGATCTTCATAACTAATGAATTATTGGTGTTTGGTTCCATAAAAATATAGCTAACTTAATCAGAGGTTTATCGTCACTTGAACTGTGTATTCAAACTACAAAGTTTAGAGTATGTAGCCCACATCAATAACCTTTTGTGGCTTGTCTTCCAGATAATTTTTTTCTTCTTCTTTTTAAAGAAAGAAAGAAATTAAGCGGTAATTATTGATTAATTTCTTTTTTGTTGTTATTATCCACTAATTTCATTATGATACACCATCCACTTGCTTTATAAATACTCCTTTAGAAACAATAAATCGATATCGTATGTATTTGTTACGAAATGAAATAAAGTCATTGAATTGGAATCGGTAACATACTCTTGTATCCCCATGTGATCCAAACGTGGCCATATCAAAGTTACGTGACAATTTCACTATGTATAAATAGATTGATTGGAACAAAAATAAAAGTGCATGTTTATTGATACTGACTACTTAGATACTTGAAAAGAAGTGACGTTTTTCCATCATTAATCATCCATACTTGCAAAGCAGCAAGAGAAATCGACAAAGTTAGCTGACCGTTGTCGGTTCCCTGTCCGGAATTAATTTGGAAGAAACTAAGAATTGAGATACTGAGTTTGACACACGAGAAAGTAATGGAAAGAAAATTGTGAAGGTGATAAGAAAATAGATCTTGAACTTAATTCAATCTTAAAAAGTAATTTATAGGGTGAAGATCGCCCAAAGGCATATAAATTAAGAGATTATCTCATCTGTAATGAGTCGGTATGAGAATTTAATAGAATACAAGACATTGACTATCGTCTCATATGTTATTTTGGGAGAAGACATAATTTATAGGGTGAAGACCGTCTATATGAATATAAATTAAGAGATCATTTCATCTATAAAGAGTCGATATGAGAATTTAATGGAATATAAGACATTGACTATCGTCCCACATGTTTTTTTGGGTGAAGACAGTCTATATGAATATAAATTAAGAGATCATCTCATCTCCAAAGAGTCGATATGAGAATTTAATGAAATATAAGACTTTGACTATCGTCCCACATGTTTTTTTGACCATCATCACTATATATCACGTACAATACAAAACTACTACTCACTAGTCGATGTCATGTGCCCCAACTAATCGTTATTATTTTCTACTACTATTATTTATGGATGCATTTCATTGGATCTTTTTCTTATTCGTCCAACAATTTTTATTTACAAATAACCTATTTTTCTGAGTCAAATTGAACTTGGCAAGAGTTACAAACTATACAAAACTACTAGAAATTGAAATTTCTCTCATGTTAAAATAAAATTGAATATATTTAACATGGTAAAACTTATTTGATTTGACTTCGACGAAGTGATAAGCATTGGGGATATAGATTTCTTTTATTCTTAAAACTTTTTATTGAGGGTTGATCTAGAGACAAGTTCAAAAGCCACCGCCCGCCTAACACGATGTTGAGAGGAGGCTCGTGGAATTTGAACATCAAAATCCTTCCACCTAATTTACGTGATATTTTTCGCTTTTTTAGAGCAATCAAACTAATCGTTAAAATTAAATTAGATAAGATTAACTCAATATTTTAATTAAAATTTAGATTTAAAAATTATATGAAAAATATTAAAAATTATAATTTTTCTCATATCAATATTAATAATACAAAATTACATTTTAAAATTTTGGTCGAAATTTTAAATAATTTGAATTTCGAGAAAGAAAAAGTGTTACATAAATTAGACAGAAGGAGTTAGTTTGTGTGCTCTTCCACAAATTTCTTTCTATTATCATGCTTTTGGTCTGATTCTTGACTCTTGCCCAACGGATGAATTCAAGAAATTACTTAAAGTTGTATAAAACCACAAACATTTGTTTAGCCACGTGAACAAAAGGTAGTAGCCGGAGCGCATGGAAGTAACAATTATATGCACCGTTGCATTCTTTCATATCGTCATTAATTATATATTAACACAAATTCAAAAGGCTAATGTAAAAACATAGTCGGGGAGAAGAATAATTAACCAGTCAAATAACACACAAATGAGGGAGAAAAAGGTTGCCTTAGTATGTGAAAACGATACGTCTTAGTTCTTGTCTTTGCCTTTCGGCTTCCTGTATCTTAGCATCTTTAAATCCTTATTAAAATACTAGAATAATGACGACTTCATTTTTTATGCTTCGTTGACAAACTTTTTTATTTTCAGTTACCCTTCCTTACTTTTGTTTTTCCCTATGTGTCTGTGTTTGTAATTGGCAAGGAAACAATTTTATGACTTTGTGAGAATTACATTATTTTTGCTAGGCGCTGGCAGATGGCTGAATCAGCTTTCATTTAATCCGAGCATGTAATTGGAATAAGAGGGAACAATACTAAAGGGGAAAGAAAGATCAGTGGTTATAAAATGAGTTAACTTTTTACTTCTTGTTTATGAAATCAAAAAGTTCTACACTGGCTTATTGTATTTGATTATGGGCTTTAATGTGTTATGATTAGATATGCAGTACTTAGTTTTTAATATAACTAGTTTCTGGAAACGTGCGTTGCACGTAAATTCCATATCAGTTCGTACAAACCTTCTATAACAAATTTTTTATATCAAAGTAAACTTGTTGGTGATGAGTAGCACAAAATTTAAACGCAAAATGATTAGATATCATATAAACATATAATGTTGATATTCCATTCTGACGTTTTGGTTGTTCAGTCATGACCATAACTCTCGATATTCATGTTATTTCTAATTCACAGTTTGTACGTGTGTGACACCTTGTTAATGCGCTTGAATTATTAAAAAGCTTATGCATATCAATAAACAAAATTATAGTGGAAACAGAAGAAAAAAAACCAATATTGTTCATTAAAGAATCACATTAATGATTGAGAAATATTTCAAATTAAAAGATGGTGTTTCAAAGCATCATAAATTTTGAAATTTTTAATTAGACATTACTCCCTCCTGTCAACAATAAGTGACTATTTTACTTTTTTATTTTGGCCCAAAATAAGTGTCCATTTACATAATCAAGAAGGAATTAATTTTATTTTTTCATAATTTGCCCTTATTTACATATTTCAATGTGTCAATATAGAAAGAAGAAAAATATGATTAGAAATTCTCAATTTGTTTCGGTAATCATTAGGGCTTTCGGGACTGTTCTAGCTCTTTTCTGCCTACGTTTTCTTTTGGGCTTTGATAGCAACTGAGGAGAGAGTAACAATTAATTAAAGTTAATTTAGTGAAATATCATTTTTGAAGAGTTCGTATTTCCTTAATGCGCATGCCAAAGATAAAATGGTCACTTATTCAAATTAAAACAACCAAACATGATAACTCTTATCAAAGAGCTCTTAATTCTTCACCCACTCAATAGTACTTTACTACGAATGTCAAATGATTGGTGTTGATTAATCCACCAAATTTTTATAAAATAAAAAGATAAATATGAATATAAAGTAAATTATTCAAATGTTGAACACATTAAGCATTTTCATAGGTCGTTAATACCAAACCACTTCAATAATTTATATTTTTCTTTAACATAAAATCGTATAATTTTTAACATATATTCGAATATTATCTTCAGATACAATTATAAATAATCATATATTGGTGCTCTCTATTGTTCTAGAATATCTAAAGATAATTTAATAAATACAACTGAATATAATAGAAATAGTCACCTCAAAAAATTTTGATCAAAAGAAAATTCTCTAAGTTAGAACAAAAACTTTTAAAATCAATCGAATGTATAAATGCACAAATATATTGATAGATTTTTTTCAACATTCAGACATGAAAATGCATCAAATATATATCCTTCCAATTTTCATGTGACATATCTGTACTGTCAACAAAAATAGTTACTAACACGTTAATTTGGAATATACTAATTAATAACAGTACAAAAACCCTATTCTCTACATGATCAAGAAACTTCTGGCAAAACTAAATGCTTACTTAGATGGTTAAACATAATTGATAGATGATCAATATCAATAAAATCCATGACGCAGACACATAGGCGAGCTAGTCACATTCAAGATGAGTACGTGACAAAGAAGAATAATGAGTATAAAATCTCCCAGAATGAAGATAACTCAAAGACAACGTTATGGATCTGCAATGGTTCAATAGTTTGGTAATATGTAAGTTTAGAAAACATCACCGGTGGAAGTTAAAAAGAACTCCAATACATTGAATAATTATAGGAAGTTGAAAAGCAATTATACGCATTGAATAGGTGTAATAAGTGGCAGTTATAAAATAATTAATCCACCAGTGTCTATACCTAATTACGTGATTCATTATTGTAAAACTTTATCATTTATAGGAAACGTTTGGTATAAGAATATTAAAGAAATAGTCTTTAAGTAGGGTTAAAATAGTTATTTAATTTTTAATGGGTAATTTAGTAATTTAACTTTAACTTTGAGGTTTCACACTTATAATATAGTATTATTAACACCTATAATAAGGCTGTGAAACGATGGTTAGCTATCCGCAATGAAAAAATGACAAAAAAGATATTGCTCCTTTTCTTTTACTATATTTTTTCTTCCCAAAAATATACCAATTGTATATGGGTGAATTCGGGGTCAGCAGACACCCCGAGCTCTCGGCGAGTCAAACAAAGTAAGAAGTAGAGATAGAGATCGGGTCGGAGAACTCTTTGAATCGAGGCTGGAACGAGGTGCTCGCCGCTGGGCGCGACAAGACAACACCCCTCAAACCCGGGACGAGCTCCAAGTCCTCGAAAAGCACTACAAACGGTTGTACACGACTAACAAAAGGTCGTGGTATCCGCACCCAACCGGATATCACAACGCGGATCTCGCCCGATGTTAGTAGCATATCAGTGATTGATGTAGAAGGATGATTTTTACCTTTTTCAGAAATGTACTAGGGGTAAAACTCCCCTACTATATAAAGGTGAAGTTTATTATTTAATAAATACATTGTAACACGCATATCAAAGGCAATACAAAATTTGTTTCTCTGTTCTTTAGCTATTGAAAGGTTCTCATTTTAATCATAGTTCTCCATTTACATTTGGCTTCGAATTGAGGGTCCGATCGAGGGCAAAACTACTGTTAAGATAAAATTCGAGCCCAGACTCAACGGCTTAACTAGTTTGGTTATTTGTTTCATATTTGATTCGTTTATCTAACATTCTTGATTGCTTGTGTTGAATCAATCCACACATTCTTAAAACCACATACAATTTAATTGTTACCCATTTTAAGGGTAAACAGTTTGGCGCCCACCGTGGGGTTAAGGACAATAGTGGTGGTTTGATAAAAATCTCCATAACATACTCTATTTTACACTTGTTCCTTAAGGTCTCAATTTCAGGTCCGTTTAAAAATGTCAAATTCTGATTCTGCTCACTTGAACGTTGAGGTTGAGTTTGGCCATCATGGCGAGAACAACAATATGATGCCTAGCAATAAGGTGCCCCTTGATGATCCCAACGGAGTCCAATCGCAGGCCTAGTCGATGCTAACTCACAGGTGGCATCTATGCCAACCTGCCCACCGACCCCGATAACAGCGTTTGTGGAGGAGCCTGACCAACGGCTCAAGAAACGGCCGAAGGCAAAGGCGATGGGGTCAGTCTATGATTGATCTTCGAAATGTTGAAGGCTCAACATGCGGCAATAGGGCAACTGCAAAATCAAAGTCGCGCCCCCAGTAGAGTTGAGCTCGAACCGTCCCAGGAAAGCACCCGAAGAAATGAGCATATCACCGAAAGCCGGGTGAAGCTGAGTCCAGTGTCAGCCCCCAAGTAATGAAAATGCTCGAAGCATTAACGAAATGGGTGTAATCAGGTGAAAAGAAAATGGAGGCAAACGATAAGAAGGTGGAGACATATAATTCTCGGGTCGATCAAATACCAGGGGCATCCCCAATACTGAAAGACCCAGACTCCAAAATATTTGTCCAAAAGCATTTTCATCCAAGCGCGGCACCAAAGCTAATCCCGAAGAGGTTTCGTATGATCGATATTCCAAAAAATATGACGAAATCACGGATCCGAACGAACATGTGACCTCTTACACATGAGTCATCAAAGGTAACGATTTGGAAGACGATGAAATCGAGTCAATATTATTAATGAAGTTCGGGGAAACTTTATCGAAAAGAGAAATGATATGGTACCAAACCTTGCCTCCAAATTCCATTGATTTTTTCGCTATGCTCGCGGATGATTTTGTAAAGACTCATGTCGGGCCATCAAGGTCAAGACCAGAAAAATCAGGCCTTTTTAAGGTTAAGAAAAGAGACAACAAGATACTCAAGGAGTTCGTGTCAAGATTTCAAATGGAACAGATGGACTTGCCTCTGATTGCGGACGATTGGGCCGTTAAGGTATTCACTCAAGGACTTAACCCCCGAAGCTCCTTGGCCTCGCAGCAGTTGAAGAGAAATTTGGTGGAGTACCCGGCAACAACTATGGATGACATCCACAACATATACCACTCAAAAATTAGAGTCGAGGATGATCAATTAGATCCCCTTATGGGTCCGTTTATCCCGCCAAAACCGACGATAGGTCTAATAGAGTCGTCAATCATGAATCAAGGCCTGTCCAAGATCGTTATCAACCATATAACACAGATCGAAGGGGAAATGGGCCCGAGCGCAATTCTACAAGGAACGAATAGAGAAGCGATCGGGGGTCCAATAGTCGAGGTCTAATGAGCAAAAATGGTTTTGACATGCCGCTCGAGGGAAGGGAAGCACCAAGATTATCGGAGTATAACTTCAACGTCGATGCAGTCAGCATTATACCAATCATTGGGCGCATCAAGGAAATCAAGTGGCCTCAACCATTGTAGTCCGACCCTATCTAGAGGGATCCTAACATGATGTGTAAATATCAAGGCACTCATGGCCACGGGACCGAGAATTGCTGACAATTGAGAGAGAAGTTGCCCAGTTGTTTAATAACGGGCACCTCCGAGAATTTCTGAGTGATTGATCCAAAAACCGCTTTAGGAACAGGGACTCTAATAAATAGACCGAACAAGAAGAACTTCAGCACGTAATAAACATGATCCTTGGAGGGGTCTATGTCCCCAAGGGGCCAACGATAAAGTAAGTATCCATCACGAGGGAAAAATGCACCCGAGACTACGTCCCGGAGGGAACCTATTATTTCAACGATGAGGATACCTAGGGCATCGTACAACCTCATAATGATGCATTAGTGATATCGGTGCTTATCAACAAATGTTGAGTTAAAAGCGTGTTGAATGATCCAGGCAGTTCGACCAACATCATCAGATCGAGGGTTTTGAAAGAATTTAAATTGGCATGCGAAGCTACTAAAGGGGAAAACAACCCTACTCGTGAACACCGTCGGGACAACCCAAGACAAAAATTTCTACGTGTTTGAAGGGGACATGAGGTACAACGCGCTATTCGGGAGGCCATGGGTTCATAACATGAGGGCGGTACCCTCAATCTTACTCCAGGAACTGAAGTTCCCTACATTGGGAGGAGTTAAGACGATATACGGAGAGCAGTCGACCGCAAAGGAAATGTTCGCAGTTAACGAGGTGATCTAGGTGTCCGTGATCTCAACATCAAAGAACATGGAGCCAACTAGAAACGAAGAAATTAAATAGCAATTAGTGATACCAGTCCCGATCAAACTTGAAGGACAAGGAGAATGATTACGGTCGAGGAGCTGGAGCAAGTCATATTGATCGAACACCTACTCGATCGGAAGGTATACCTAGGCACGGGGTTAACTCCCGAGCTCAGGTAAAAACTCATTAAATTTCTTATAGATAATATAGCTTGTTTCTTGGTCCTATCTTGACATGAAAGGGATCCAGCCGGAGGTAACCACTTCTAAGCTGAGTTTGATTTGAAGTTCTAACCGGTTGAACAGAAGAGGAGACCTCAATCCAAAGTCAAGCATGCATTCATCAAGGACGAGGTATCTAAACTCCTTAAAATAGGGTCCATTCGGGAAGTTAAATACTCGGATCGGTTGGCTAGTACCTAAAAAAGGAAATAAGCTAAGAATGTGTGTGGATTATAAATATCTGAACAAGGCATGACCTAAGGATTCTTTTCCTTTGCCTAACATTGATCGGATGATCGACGCGACGGCCGGGCATGAGATACTCAGTTTTCTCGATCCCTATTCTTTTCCTTTGCCTAACATTGATCCCTCCAAGCAAAGGACCATTTGAAACATTTTGCAGGAAATATTTGACATATGGAAGAAATACAATATGAAGCTGAAACCAAAAAAATGCGCTTTCGGAGTAGGATCCGAAAAATTCCTCGTGTTCATGGTGTCCAATCTAGGGATCCAGATCAATCCCGACAAAATCAAATCCATAAAAGACATCATCGTTGTGGATAACGTAAGTCCTTTCAAAGGCTAACTGGGCGTATAACCGCCCTGGGCTGGTTCATATCAAGGTCCTAGGACAAAAATCATCAGTTCTTCTCACTATTGAAGAAGAAGAATAACTTTTCCTGGACCCCAGAATGCCAACAAGCTCTAGAAGAACTCAAATTGTACCTTTCGAGTCGGCCCTTGCTCCATACTGTGAAGGCATATGAGCAGTTGTACCTTAACTTGGCGGTATCCGAGGTGGTGGTAAGTGGACTCTGGTCTAGGAAGAGGAAGGTACAAAAAATTTTATTTACTATGTCAATAGAACTCTAGTTGAGGCCGAAACAAGGTACCCTCACCTGGAAAAATTTGCGCTCGATCTGCTAAGCGCCTCCCGAAAATTAGAACCACAGTGTCACCCCGTGTGTGTCGTAACATTGATATCGTCCAATTTCACTCTTCTATTTGAGGTTATGAAGACGATCGATGCAATAGTAATAAGAGTCGGGGTCGAATTCCACAGGGAGCTATATGTTTGGGAGTTAGTAGTATATATCTTAGCGTGTGAGTTTGTATATCTAAATTTTCACTTCCGCAAAGTTTGATTGTTTTAAAATCCAAATTAAACTACGATTGCAATTTAAAGAATGAAACCGAGATATTATTTTTGTTGTTTTTCAAATGATATAAATGACCTTCGCCTAGGTGTTTGCCTAACAGGTTGTAATCTTTAAAGCTTGTTTTATTGGCCGGGGTGTATTATAGCTATCAACACTCAGTTACCCACTCAATACCTCACGGTCAGAGAGTGCAATTGGGCTTTCTCAAGTCCAAATGGGTACTGAATAAAACAGGTGATAAAAAGCTCAAGTCAGGTTTTATTATCTCTAGGTTCAACCCTTTAATTGGGCTTATCAATCTCTCGATTGATCCAATTTCTTGCTACCCAAGTTTTTCTGGACTAAGTCTCTTTCTGAAGTAGAGACCAAGCAGCCAAATAGGCATGAACTAATGCTTACAACCATTAATTCTTCAAGTAAAAGCAAGAACAAGGATAAATAATAAACACCCAACCATAAACAAACAATAAATCAAACAACTATTAGGTACACACTAGGGTTGTGTCATAACCCTAGTGAAAATCTAGTTACTCATACTTAAAATGGAAGAAAATAGGAGAAGAAATGATAATTAAACCCATATTGCTAATTAAATTGATAAACTCTATGTTCAAAAAGCTCAAAATAGCAAAAAACTACTAAAAAGAGTAAAAGGAAATGTCTGCTATAGCAGCTGATATAAAAAGTTAACCTAAAAAAGTTAAACTCTTCTATTTATACAGGGCTGGAAATTTCGGACAAAAATACCCTTTCGAAGGTTCTGCGGCAGCACAATTCCATGTGCGGTCCACACTTTTCTTCAACTTGACAAGATAGGAAGTTTGCGGCCGCATAATTCTGAATTGCGGCCACACTGCATTCTTTCTGCGGTCTGCAGAATAGTTGTGATGACCAAAAAGGTCATCCTATGTTAATTTAGCTAAAACTGTGTTCCGAGGCCCCAAAATCCTCCGTTAATCTCACCTTGATGTGCATGCGCAGGCCGGGTGCGTAGCCGGGAAGCCGTTATATGTTGATAATAAGTTGAATTTGCAGTAAATAATTGAATACAATTGACTTTGGTCAACATTTTTGGTAAACGGATCGGGGCCCGTGATTTGATGGTCCTGAAGGGTCCGTAAGAAAATATGGGACTTGGAAGTATGCCCGGAATCGAATTCCGAGGGCCCAAGGTCGAGAAATGAATTATTAAAGAAAATTATTTTCTGAAAATAATAAAGACTTTTGAAAATAGAATTTGATTTGAAATCTGTGTTACCGGGCCCGTATTATGGTTCCGGAGCCCGGAACAGGTTTAATATGTGTTATATGAGTTATGTGTAAAGTTTTGTGTAAACCGGACTTGATTTGATGTGTTTCGGATCGAAAATAGAAAAGTTAAAGGTTAATGAAGTTTTGAGGTTTTTTTAAAGATTTTGGTGATTAATTCATTGATTTTGATGTTATTTCGGTGGTTTTAGTACTTGAATAAGTCCGTAGGATGATTTGGGAGTCGTGTGTGTTTTTGGTTTTGAGTCCCGACGGCTCGGGTGAGTTTCGGGTAGTTAACGGGGTGTGCAAAGTGGAAAAATCTGGTGTTTAAGGGTTAGGTTTGGTGTCTGGTGAGTTACTCTTCGCGAACGCGGGGCAACCCTCACGAACGTGAAGAGTAAACAGGTGAGGCCTGGGGTTTACTCTACGTGAATGCGTAGAGGGAGACGCGAACGCGGTGCACTGGACAATGCTTTTACGCGAACGCGTCCCCAGGGGTGAGAACGTGTAGGTTTAGGGTGAGGTCGGGGGGCAGGGTAACGTTGTTCTTCGCGAACGCGGGCGTAGGCTCGCGAACACGGAAACCTAGGAAGTCAGACGTTCGCGAACGCGGCCCTGGCTCCGTGAACGCGTAGGTCTCATCAGTTATGTCACGACCCGAAATCCCACCTTCGGGTCATGACTGCGTCTAACGTTGAACCCGCTAGACAAGCCAACGTACACAGTTGCATTGACATACTAACACTAAAATAATAGAAATAAATAGAATGTCTTATATTCCTTTTTAAATGCGGAAGATGATAAATTCAGAATAACATAATAACACCAAAAATACGATTCGTTTACAATATCCCAGCACCTGGAGTCACTAACTCACGAACTGACTAAGAGGGTAATAAATGCAAAGTCTGAAGAAATAATACATAAACTGTCTTAGAACTAAGAAAAACAAGACAGTTTAGAAGATAAAGATAGAGGAGACGCCAAGGCTCACGAACGTCTGCGGGTCTACCTTAGAATCTCCGAAGTGGACTGTAGGATGCTTCCTCAATCAGTGTCCACCGGGTCCGGCTGCGGGATCTGCACAACATAGAGAAGTGCAGCTGTAGCATCAATACAACCGACCCCATGTACTGAGCAAGTGCCAAGCCTAACCCCGGCCGAAGTAGTGGCGAGGCTAGACACGACAACGATAATCTACCTGTACAGTTCTACCAGAAATATGGCAAGGAGGTGACAAATATTTAACGGATAGCAAGTAATACGGGAACAAATAAGGGGGGGGGGGCAACAGGTAAATAGCAAAATGAGATGTTGAACACAATAAATAAACAGATAAATGAATGGCACGACATCACCCTTCGTGCTTTTACTCTCGTCCTCACGATGCAACAAGTAAGTATATGAAATGATTGCAATATTAGATGAAATGAATGGCACAACATCACCCTTCGCGCTTTTCTCTCGTCCTCACTATGCAGCAGGTAAATATATATGAAATGATAGCAATAATAAATGAAATGAATGGAACGGTATCACCCTTCGTGTTTTACTCTCTTCCTCACTGTGCAATAATAAATAAAGGAATGATATGAATGGCACGACATCACCCTTCGTGCTTTTTCTCTTTCTCACATTGCAATAATAAATAAATGAATGGTATGAATGAATGGCACGAAATCACCCTTCGTGATT